>JAGFPH010009940.1:32860-43419 GCA_018207615.1 Philaenus spumarius | reverse complement strand
GGGGGGGGGGGTCAAAGTTACTAAAAATCCCCATAAGAAATACATAGTGTAATTTATATTTATTGATATAATATATTTTTTGTTAATATAAACCTTCATTTAACTTTGATTTGTCTATCCGTACAAAGCCGGATCGGGCCAGCTAAATAAATCTAAAAGTATCGGGCCGGATAGTTCAATAAAAGTGAAAGTAGTTAGCCGTAGGAATTTCTTGACTTATTATTTTGTGCACAACTCTGATTTATCAGGCCATAATAACCTTGACCAACAGCGTGTAAGAAATTTAATACAGATCGTCAATGTATCAGTAATATCGGTTGCGATGGTTTCAGCATGGTAAGAGTCAGGTATTGAAGGGAGTGTAAAACTAAGGCGGGTTACACACCGGTTTCGCTGACACCATGTCGCTGATATTTCGTGACAAATGTCAGCGACATCGTGTCAGCGACACCGGTGTGTAACCCGCCTAAGAAACTCTTCTACGGCTGTTCTTCCTGCAATAGTGAATTAGTGATAGTTGCTTGACCGCCATATCCACTGAATTATATGAAATACTGTAATAGGAAATATTTAGTTGCCCTTTGTAAACAGATACTTCTTCATATTTAAGATCTCATCATATTTTAAGAATATTACATTCTCTCTTCCAAATCAGAGTGCCGACCTCCTTCGCAAAAAGTAACTGTTGATGTCTTTGCCTCAAACATCAGTGCTAAAAGCACAAGAAGGGGCTAAAAAACATTCAAAGCGCAGAACGGAAATTTATCAAAAGTCTGTCACTATAGTTCATTTCACCTCAGCGTGAGGCAAATATAAATGACCGTAATAAAACCCTTACCCTCAGGCCTATTGTGCGACATCGGGGATGGGCACTTGTCGTCTGCCTTTGTATTAGAGTTATTGCTGTTTGTCCCAGTGCCATTATGCAAACTTTTTTAATTGAAAGAAAAACTTAAAACAAAATATATCATTCGCTGTGTTTTGATCGCGTGATTATTTTTATACCAAATATGAAGTAAATCGGTTGATTTTGGGGAAGGAAAAGTAAATAATTAAATCCTATGTGTTTTCAAATATTTTTTATCATCATGAATACGGAAATAAATTTAAATTGAATAATGATTTTGAGTTTTATAAAAACCTCTTACTTACTACTGTACACAATAATCATCACCTTATAGTGGCCTGACATGCTTAACATTGTCGTTAATCAAACAATAACCAAGGCTTTATGTTTTGAATTGAAAACTCATAAAAAATACTTTACTCTTTATTTGGGCATTGGGCATTGAAAATTGACAACAAAATCAACCCAAGTATTATTAAATAAGCGTAAGTCCTTATAAGGGAATATATAAAATTTATATGGCACACCTACGTCATTGAAATAAATAAACTAATATTACTCTATTGACCACATTAGACTAATAACTTAATGAACCAATAAAGTAGCTATTTTTCACAAAACTAGATAGTTCAAAGAAATTTCAAGATTTCCGTTAAATATACTGTATTAGTCAAATTATATTAAATTTATAAATTAAATTAAAGATAAATAATAGACTATCATTAATGATGTACTTGTTTCGCCTGTCCCTAAATAGCCTATTCAAATTTTGTTTAGTGTGCAAGTAGCTAGAAGGAATAGCCTATGTTTAATTTTTATCCGTGCTATGTACTGCAATAAGATGTGTAATTTTATATTTTCGTGTAGCCCATGCTCTGTTTGTCTATAATATTAAGATGTATTTAATTTTAATTGTATTTTATGCTCGATGTATATAGAACAGTTATTTAATAGTTTTACTTAATGTCTATATTTTAATACTGCATTTAATTAACAAAAAAACTGTCAGGCCACTATAATGTGATGATTATTGTGTACAGTAGTAAGTAAGAGGTTTTTATAAAACTCAACATCATTATTCAATGTAAATTTATTTCTGTATTCATGATGATAAAAAATATTTGAAAACACATAGGATTTAACTATTTACTTTGCCTTCCCCAAAATCAACCGATTTCCTTCATATTTGGTATACAAATAATCATGCGATCAAAACACAGCGAATGATATATTTTGTTTTAAGTTTTTCTTTCAATTAAAAAAGTTTGCATAATGACACTGGGACAAACAGCAATAACTCTAATACAAAGGCAGTCGACAAGTGCCCATCCCCGATGTCGCACAATAGGCCTAAGGGTAAGGGTTTTATTACGGTCATTTGGTTTTGCCTCACGCTGAGGTGAAATGAACTATAATTCACCCGGTCGCTTATGAACCTCGCTACTGGATTATCTAAAATCAATATAAAGCCGTAACCAGATCGCTGTATCCTTTGAATAATGTTATTTTATGTACTGTATCTTCAAAATTTGGGCTAACTTAAGCCCAGGGTGTGATTTGTTACGTTGCAGTATGTTATAGTGAGTGAATGAATGATAGGTTTTTAGTAGGCTATATTATAGTGTTACTTTGTTTTATTGCTAAGATGAACTATTATTTTTATTGTTATTACTATATCCTCTTAATGCCTCACACTTGTTTTTGTATGCATCTTTAGTAAGATTTATATTATTTTCTATAGTAAAAAGTTTTTATGTTAATAATGCATCGTTTTTGGTCCTACCTTCGCTTTTAATATAAATTATTATCTTATCCTATTTGGTATACAAAATGATTTCTAAGAACAGTAGCTCATGCAGTCTATAATCTCATTTTATACTTCATGAGATATGCATTCAAAATCGTCTGCCACAAAGTTCTCAAGGGACTGAAAAATCTGCCATTTTTTTATACTTTACTAATAATTTAAAAAAAATCAGTACAAATTTAATGCGTTTTAAACTAAGTTTTTTTTTCAAGATTTAAGAAAAATATGGTGTAGATTTGCTTTGTGCTTGTGCTGACAGACTTTTTATCCCATGGAGAGGCTATAAAAAGGCATCTTTTTTTAAGTTTCAGGATTAATGAACTAATTTAAAAATAAGTGTTTCGAGCTATAATATACTATACAACGCTGAGCACTGGAACTGAACAAACTAACAAGTCCTGAAGGGTCTTTACGAAATACAGTACATCTTTTGTAAGAAAATAATGGCTGCTGAATAAATTATTGTAATTACTTTAAGAGAAATAAAATTTTGAGTAGTAAACGAGTTAGTGAATCCATGTTTTACACTGATTTTTAAATTTAGTTTGATTCATTTGTGTTATAAATTTATTTATAGGGGTTGGAACACCAGGCATAGGCCTAAGGGTCGATTTGTTTTGTCCTGTGGAGGCGCAGGATTTGTTATATGCGTGTGTGGCTAGAGTCTTTAGTTCTGTGACTTTATGTCTAATAAGGATGAATTCCGAGGAACTAATTTATTTTGGAAGAAGTCCAACATTATTTTCAAGCAATAGATAGAAGGGAATATCTAGCTGGTGTTGCGTATAAGTGAGTACTGGGCGGATCAGGCGGATGTAAGTTTTATACATGAGCAGCTTGATTCGTAAAGGGAGTGAGGTACTGGCTTTAATAGCCGGAAGGCGTTGCTACAGATTGATCTGGCCTTTGATATTGTCTGAGCGCGGAAGTAAGACATAAATATATAACTCGTTTGGTTTCATGTGAGCTGTCACCAGCGCGTAAGGGGAGGTTCAAGGTTGTAGTTTGAGGCCGCGTGGGGACTGACAGAGACATTGTAGGGGAAACAGGAGCCTAAGAACACACGAAACAGATCGAGACGGCCGCTTCCCCCACCACCTTATTGACGCCTAGACCCACTGCGCATCCAAACTCCACAGCTCACATGAAACCTTTCCACTTATACTCCTGACGTATGCTCTAATATTTTTTCGGACTGAGCTTCCCATTTATTATCCAGTGCTGCCAGATCGTGCCGCAGAGCAAGCGATTCTCGACCGCTCCTAGCTTTGCCAGTCCCATATCTGGCAACAGCGCAAAAATTCTCACCCGCCTTATTTCGTGCTCGCGTGAGTAACTCAGCTTTGGATTAATTGCATCAGTTTAATGATAACTTTAAAATGAACGCTATTATATATTTTTCCCCTCCTGGCATCTTTCTGGCGGCGCCCATGAAATCAGTTCAATACAGTAGTTCAGTTTCTTGCCTAGTTACTGGCGTTCGGCTTATTTGCGCTACGCTTCTCCCCAGTCTTTATTCATGTTTTGGCAAAGAGTATAGACGTTAAACAAACCCAAAACTCGGGTTATTGGCTTCATTGTTAATACCTAAATGTCGTACCGCTCTGTAACTGGCACAACTATGTCTAGAGCGTATGCAATTTGCACCATTAATATAATTGCACAAACTTTCTATCATAGTTAATATAAAAGAGAAAGTGGTTCGGCAATCGGCAAACTGTCATTATCCTGTAGTTTTCCGCCTTACATCTTAACATCTGTTACGTTTAGGAACGCGGCACCGTTCCGCTCGAGTAATACACACCAGTTGACAACTGTAGCCACATTAGGAACTTGTTGGCATGTGTAAATGATACTAGCTTACAAGACGAATACATATAAAACTGAAGAAACTTTAAAAAGAGCTAGATAAAACTCGATATGGTCACTGCTTCCGTAATTTCATAATTTTTGTCACCAATTCATAAAGTTACGTCATCAGCAAAGTTTCTAACTCCTCTGTACACCACACTTTGGTGTCTTCAGAGTCAGTAAAACATGTGTGCAAATAATATTGCTCAATGGCCTGGTCCGACTACTGAGTAAAACCTACAACTTCATATTGCGACAGAGGTGCACTACAATGTAATCCAATAGGACAACATTAATTAAACAATAGTTTAATTATATTATTAAAGGTATTAAATTAATATAAACAACAATTATAATTCACCAAAATAGAATGGAACAAATTAATTGTAAGAAGAAAAAAATTAACCTCACAGCATGAGTTGACACTGAACGGTTTACGTAGACACTGACGTTGTAAATATATTACAAGAACCATCTGCGATTAGTTATCAAAAATCGGGATACTTATAAAATAACAAAAAGTAAAGCACTCGATTTTCACTCTTTGGTAGACTCTAAACGATAAATAATGAAAAATACTTTCTCCCAGTTGAAACTTTATACCTTCCCAAGAGTAGCATAAGGAGGTGGTTATTTAGAATTGCAAAAGTAGGAAAGTGTTACCATGGAAAATATTAGATGCATCTATCGCACATCCATATTAGATTATATTATTATTGTTGCTATTATTTAAATTATTCGATCGATTTCGAACAAATTTGCACCAAACATGTCAATTAGGCCTGTATAGATGCACGAAAAAAGATTTTGAAACATTTTGAAAAACAACCCCCTTTTTGGCCAAAAACCCCAAAAATCAGTTATTATTATTATTATTACCTAAACGAGAATTTGTAGAAAGATGCTGTATTTTTCATATGGTAGGGTACATTAAGGGCTACAAATAAGCCAAATTTTATCAAAATCGTTAGAGCCGTTTTTGAGAAATTTTGATTTTTCTCGTTTTTTCGCCATTTTTGGGTGGTAAAACCCCTTAAAAATCCAAAATTTGAAAAAATGAAAATAACGCCTGGAGATTTTCCAGAACTATACCTACATACCAAATTTCATCAAAATCGGTCGGTTGGTATGGTCTCCAGCTCTGTACACATCCTTACAGACACACGAACAGACATCACCAAAAAAACACCTTTTTGGTTTCAGGAGCACCAAAACAAATAATTTCACTAAAAATATTTTTTTTGGGTTCAGGGAGCACCAACACAAATAATTCCACTAAACATTTTGTTGGGGTTCAGGGAGCACCAAAACAGACAGTTCCACTAAAAATTAAAATTCTAAAATTTGGACGAAAACAATACTTTCTCCATATACTACGTATAGGGTGGAGAAAGAAAAAATGATCGGTGTGATTCAAGTCATAGTAACACCTGTTTACATTTCAACTAGGCGCTAAAAAACTTCGCGAGATTACACAGTTTGTTTCTAATTATCGTAAAACTGAATACTTATCTATATATTATATAAAATTCAACGGATGTCCGTCTGTTTGTACGTTTGTCTGTTTGTACGTTTGTCTGTTTGTACGTTTGTCTGTTTGTATGTTTGTCCTTTATGCGTTACCAAACCGTCCATCCGATTGCTTTGAAATTTTGCATAGTAACACAGGTTAACCCTGGGAAGGTTTTAGGCCATTTACCGAAGTCCTAGGACATTAGGGCTACGCCCCATTGGCCCTCAAAGTTTCAATGTTAATCTTATGGAAGGTCAATCTTAAGGAAGAAGAAGAAAGATTTCTTTTGATTTTATCAGGGGCACAAAAAACAGCTGTTCGTATGAAAAGCTTAAAACAGCTGATTTTGATCAACAACTGATTTGGATCAAAAACTGAATATAATTTTAGGTTAGGCCTACAATGAACTAAAACACCAATTATTGGGCTAATTATTTAAGATATATAAAAGCCAAATACCACTCACTGACTGAACACTTAAAAAGAATACAATTACGTTAAAAAGACTGAAAATACCAACCACCACGGGCAACGCTGTACGGGTCAGGTTTAATATAAAAGATATAAATAGGTGACAACTTTTTCAATATCCTGTCCATAGATTTCAATTTTTTGAACGCGGAATTTACTACACTTTCAAAAAGTATGATAAACTTAAGTTTTATAGAAAGTTTCGAGAGTTCTATCAGGTGCTACCTCCTAGAAAATGCTTTCCACTCTGTGGAAGAATACCTTTCCAGAAGTATCTAAACTCAGTTTGCAGGTATCGGGATTGCGTGTTTGTTTATTAGTTTTTGTTTTGATACATGGTAATTTATTGTAGTATTTTTTATCAAAATTGTATGTAAACTTATGTATTATTTTATGTAGATACAGTATATATTTTATGTTCAGTATTTTTATATAAGCTTGTAATAATCACGACATGTTACATGTTTTGTCTGGAGGAAAAAAAGTGATGAAATAAATAAATAAAATATGAATATTATGTATTGAATTCGTGTAGCAAAAATAATAATAATAACATTAATCAAAACATTTGTATAATTGCAGTTAATAAACGTGCTAAATAAATGATCCAATTGCGCATGACGTTATCCAGTGTTTCAGTATTTTTATTTTTTTAGGAAAATGTATGCAAATACGAATCGCATACTGAATAAATATGAATATTTTTCGATCTTACGTACATATGAACTGTTTATTTAAAAACAAAAACATGAGTGTAATTAATTCTAACATTTTATTAGATTTTTTTTACAGATATAAAACCTGGCGCATTCGAATTCTGACGTCCAAAAACCTCTATAGGTACATGTAGGTTATGTAACCTAGCCCACGAATAGGCCATATTTTATATTGTTCATGTATTTTAGAAATAATCTATTCTAATGTTATAAAGAGGTAAAGTGTTTTTTTTTTTTTGTATGTTGGGGGTAATCTCTGGCACTACTGAACCGATTGAAAAAATAGTTTTACTAGTAAAAAGATACACTATCCCTGAGTAACATAATCTATAATTCATTTCGATAAAAACCTTTTTTTATTTCAATATTTGTAAATTTAGTCGGAAAAAATTCTTAGATTAGGCCTAGAATGATAAACCAACACATGTATTTATATTTATTACCATAGCAACCAATTGAATAAAATAACAGATAATACAGCTGTTTGCTCCAATATTTCCATTAACAGCTGATTTCAAAATTTGAGGCAATTATTTTTGTATTTCTAGCTTTTAGGTTAGGGTTTTAAAGTGTAGACCTGAGCCTTGCTGGTTCTTTTAACCATTATTATAACCGCTGTTATAAAATATAGGAAATAATTTAATTTGAACATTTAACATTATTTACCATCTTAGTTTTGAGGTTATTATTAATCCTACACCTTTATTATAAATAAAACATAACATATGTTTTTAGAAGGTTCCATTGGGGGTTGGCGTGCGGAGCACGCAGGGGTCTCCCCTAGTAAATAGTAATTATAATCATTAGATAATTTATATTACCTTTATAGAAATGCAAAGACTGCAGAAACTGGTGAAAATGTTTGCAGAACGGTTAATAACAGCACAAAAATAATGTTATAGTTACGTTTGGTGTTTGAATAAAGAAATAAGTTGAAAATTATACCACCTGATACATTGTAAAGGATTTATGTTTGTCAAATCTTATCGTATTAAACGAGCAATTCTTGTATATTTTCTATTCGCATATATTTAGTGACTTCAACTAGGTGGTATATAAAAGAAGTTCAGAGTTAAAATTTTATGCACATTTTTCCGAGTTCATGCGCATTTTTGCAAACATAAGACCTAGCGCATTCGAATCCTGGCGTCAAAAAACCCTTATATGCAAATTTTCATCAAAATCGTTAGAGCCGTTAGCGAGATCCCGGAAATAAATTTATAAACAAATATACTAGAATTGCTCGTTTAATAAGATAAGATTTCTAAACTTAATGCAGTATAGACGAATTTAAACATTCGACGCTAAATGTTTTTGTTTTCTCAATCAAAGCTGCCAACTTGACGAGGAATGAGGAAACAAAACAGGTCGTAGACATTGTGGCCATGGAATTAGACAGCCTCAGGATAATATATTCCCCGGACCACTTCCGATCCCCAAAATACGTATGTGAGATTAGTCATGATACTAACCAAACGTTATTGAGAACAGTCATTGTTTGTAATGAAGGTCTTACGGTATTATTAAGATTGTCTCAGAGATTATTTGCCAGATCACAACTGTTCCACAAAACAAGTCCATAGTTTAGCCATAATACGTTCTAATCAAACAGAAAGTTATTTGAAAGTCAACAGAAAAAATAGAAGAGTATTTAAAAATGTAATGTTATGAAACACGCAAACAGTATGAGTGTACCTCTGTTTTTTAAATGCACGGGCCTTGTACTTGTTTGTCTTTTGTTACGTAATAATATTCGATAGCGTTTAATACAGGTTGAACTGTATTTGTTAAGGGATGGAAGTCCCAAACCGTCAATACCCAAGGGAACCCTATATTTATTTACTGTAGATGCTATACGATAACTTATTATTTTGTTTTCATTATTTGTTGTATAGTGATGTTATTTTTAGTTTAGTTTATAGTTTAAAATGTAATATAATTAATTATTAGCGAATTTCCATAGGAAAAATTAGCTATTGCAGTGGCCCTTATGGTAGACCCAAGGTCGGGAGTAGCAAAGGAGACCCCTAGAACACGTTTTGGGGTGTCATTAAAAATCATATATGTATGTATATATGTGTTCGCACTCTTTTGCCGCATTTTAAGTCCGATTTGGTTCAAATTTGGTACACTTGGTGGTTGTCTACGTCGCTCGGACGAGTTCGTTAGGCAAAAAATCCAACAATACCATAGAAGTACCCGGTTCAAAGCCATGTGGCGGATTCTACCGTGGGGTTGGCGTGCGAAGCTCGCAATGCATTGTGCATTGAAGATACTCCCAATACGGGAGTTGGCGTGCGAAGCACGCAATGCATTTGTGTATTGAAGATACTCCCAACATGCGGAATGGCGTGCGAAGCACGCAATACATTGTGTATTGAAGATAATCAAAATATGCGGAATGGCGTGCGAACCATTTTGCAGCTATTCAGCACCGTCGTGAATAGACCTATTTCCCAAATTGTTGGATGAAACCCTAAAACATAGGCCTATAAACTTAATTTTGGAAATTTGCTCAACTCACGTCAGCGGTTCAGCTGCGCGGTCGAATTATTTTCTTTTGTAATTCAATACATGTGGTAAGTAAATAAATTAATAATGTGTATTTATTTGTTTTGTTTTAGGTAAGTCAAGTACGTGGATTATAAATGAAGTTTTACCTGTTTTGTCGGCTTTATTAGTAAGTAGTTGCAGTTATATACATTCTGATTAAACTCTGCATGGCTAGAGTTAAAAATAAGAAACAAGTTGTTAATAATTCATTTTCCGTCTCTGGCATATTGTATTTTTAGGGTTCCGTGGAATTAGGCTGTACCCAACTATCACGTCGCCTGGCAGGTCACCTGACATTTCAGTTATGGGTAAATTAGCAATAACTGTCAGGTAACCTGATCGTTCGGTATTGTCGGACCAATCAGATATCGTTTCGATGACGAGACCTAACGTAAATTATTGAGGTCTAGACGTGATCAGACCTTTTCGGTTTAAGGGTCTGCTCCAGTAAACGAGAAAGCAACAGGAAACGCAACCGCTTCTCACTGTATCAATATCTAAACAGTGCAATTTCTTGCAGCTGAACGCTTTGACATTGCCTCATTTCAAACGATTTTATAAGTCTATCTTTTGTAATTGAGTGTTGAAAAAAAACTGAATATTCTTTATAAAATTTCGGATCCGGCTTGCAAATTATTTTTTCATTGTTAATTTTTTATTGTGTTAGGAAAAAATTCAAATTTTGTACTTACAAAATGTCAGTTACTTGACAAATGAAAGAAATTTTTTAAAATGTAAATTGCAAGACGGATGCGACTGTGCTTAAAATGAGACCTTGCAAACAATTTTATGATAAAAAGT
>JAGFPH010009940.1:21449-32850 GCA_018207615.1 Philaenus spumarius | reverse complement strand
GTAAACGAAATAAATGGTTTGAAATTTAACATTGCTCTTATGGGATACAAATCCAAGATGGCCGCCACTACAGCAGACCCTTAAGTCACTGAACGTGCAATGGCAGGTGAATCCCTTTTTACTCTTTCCCCCATGAATGTTAACTTTAAATCCACTTTAAAATTTTGCTAAATCCTTTCGTTCTTTCCTGTTCGTCTACGACCCTATAAGAATATTACCTTTAAATTTTCGTATTTTTGTATCTTAAGTAGTTTTTGCTGTACGTTGTTTCTATGTCAGTCAGTCGGGACAAAGCCGCTTGTATTGTATAGTGATTATGTACAGTAATATGTGTAGTAGGCTATCTTGTGTGTGTAGTATATGTACAGTAATATGTGTAGGCTATCTTGTGTGTGTTGTTTCTATGTCAGTCAGTCGGGACAAAGCCGCTTGTATTGTATAGTGATTATGTACAGTAATATGTGTAGTAGGCTATCATGTGTGTGTAATAATATAATAGTAATATAAACATGTATTTATGTCATTTATCCAGTTCAAAGACTGGGTGAAGTGTGCGACTGAAGTTCATTTCGAAATATCAACTCCTATAAAAGCGAGTGTACGAGCGTACGTACGTACGTGAGTAGTTTATAATATAACAGCTGATTTCACTCGTCGTCTGTAATACTGAAACAAACCCAGCATAGGTTTTACTTTGAGGTTATGTTACAACTTCAATCATTATAATTTCTTGAATATTATAACAGCTGATTTCACCCATCATCTGCTAAAACAAAACCCTGCATAGATTATACCTTTGGGGTTATGTTTACAACTTTAATCAATATAAGTCTGCTTGTTATAAGTTTACAGTTTTATAATCCTTAAAGCTGTACACAATTACCGAGTTAAAAATCCCCGTCAGCATAGGTAGGACTAGATAACTCTGTTGTTTTTAGTGTTTTTTTACTTTCTCCACCCTATACGTAGTACATGGAGAAAGTATTGTTTTCGTAAAAATGTTCGAATTTGAATTTTCAGTTGAATTATCTTTTTTGGTGCTCCCAGAACCCCAAAAAATGGTTTAGTGCAATTATCTGTGTTGGTGCTCCCTGAACCCAAAAATATTTTTAGTGGAATTTTTTGTTTTGGTGCTCCCTGAACCCAAAAAAGTGTTTTTAGAGTGGTGTCTGTCTGTCAGTCTGTCAGTATGTATACACGACCAGAGAGGACACTATTGGTCCGATTTTCATGAAATTTGGTATGTAGGTACTAAACCCTAATATCTCCAGGCGTTTTTTTCATTTTTTGGAATTTTTAATTTTTAAGGGTAATTTACCCCTAAAAACCCATAAAAAACGACAAAAATGCAAATTTCTCAAAAACGGCTCTAACGATTTTGATCAAATTTTCAGTATTTATAGTGCTTAAGATGCCAAACAAAATGACACCACCCGCTTTTATCAAAACTTCGGCGTTTTATAATTATGGGGAAATGTTTAAAAATAAACAAGTTTATGTTGTCAATCTAGCATCGCGGCGGCGGCCGCACGGGGTAGCACCACAGACTATAGAATTACTACAGACATCTCACTGCCATGTTAAAAATGGGTGCGCTTTTAAACGTCAATTTGTACGCTCATTCTTAGTGCGCGCCACCGTCGATGTACGCTGAAAAGTGTTGCCAAATGTACGCCCATGCTGCTCGGCATCTGACTTCTGACTCAGCGTACAGCAGCTAGCCACTGTACGCTGGGTTCCGTGCGTAGATCAGCGCTCTGTTTAGAAACAAACTTACACATTTATCTGATTCTAATTTAATTATTGTGTGTATTAAAGAGCAAGACTATGCTTTCTGGTATAATCACTAGAAATATTACCTATCCAAAGTGCTATATTATCCTATAAATTAACTAAATAATACTTTAAAATATGAGTATGACCCACATATTACCGAAGAATTAGACCCCAGTAAAAAGTTCGGGAACAAACAAGTTTAGCCACAACCTAATAAACGTATCATTTTACAATTTAATAATATTACTTATTATTTGTACAACAAACGGTTTTTAACATTTATTATACATTGAGCATGTTTTTATTGAAAACATCTTTATCACAAAATTACGTTGTTCCAATTAATTTTTAGTATTATTAATTATACTAAAATTAATCCTATTATTAATTGTAGTAATAATAAAAACTACATTTTGATACTAATGTATTTACAAGAATTAAATAAATAAACTTTTAACTTATTATTTAAAAAAGTACGTCAGTAAGTTTATTCATGTATCTGTATCGGTAGTGTATTGTGTCTATTAATATTAATGACAGAATAAAACACCAAAGACAAGATACACTTTTCCTTATTTGTATCGCTATTGATATTAAAATCAATAATTAATAATAGCTGATCTCTATAATTTAGTTAGTGCTGTAAACGTAAACTATGTTATCATCATACTCCAGGAATGTTATTGACAAACGATAGGTTATTTAAACAAAATATGTATGAACTTTATTATGAATAATAATCACAGTGTGATGAAAAGTATCGTTCATCACACACGGGCCAAAAGTAGCTTTTCGATCCTCGCTCATTTTCCGACTTCTGCTTCGCCTCGGTCGTTAACTTGAGCTCGTATCGAAAAGCGTCACTTTCGGTCCTAGTGATAAAATATACTATTAAATAATATTTTAATAACATCTGTTGTTGCAGATACTGTACAGACTAAATTTAACTACAAGTAATATTTTCAAAAAGGCCTGAATCGTATAAGAAAGGAAATTAAGTAATAATGTAATTACACTAATGCTTCATCTTCATTTGTGCCTGAACGTTACAGTGCTCCAAGAAGTTAATGAGTAAACAACACAAAAGCACTTTCAAATATAAATTCTACTTATTTATTTATTTGTGCTTAGTCAGAACTAATGTGGTTCGTTGCACTTTATAATTATTGGCACATAAATACAGTAAATTTAAAAACCTCTGTTACCCATGTTACTGTTTTTCAGGTAGTATCTAAAAAGGTTTATTAATTTTAAACAAAAGAATGTAAATCCAGCAATGTTATTTTTTTTTAAATCGTAAACATAAAAATATGTTTCTTATTTAATGTTTTTAAATGTTCAATCACACTCCCAATTTTCAGTTACCATACTTCTAGTTTTTTTTTTTTTATAAATCACATTTATTAAATTGTCAACGTCAATTTCTCTCTCTTTTAAGATATTGGCTAAGGCCAGGCCATTATTGAGTCGGAAATCCACCATTGTGCTCCACAGGTACATCTTAAAACTGTAAAGCTCTCTCTGCCGTTGCAGTGGTTACTGGCTCATAGCTCCAATACAATGGTTAATTTATTTGAATTCGAATTACGACTAAAACCTCCTTTTATAATACCGGTACATAACAATTATTAATTACTTCAGCTCGCATTAGAATGCCGAAGTATTAAAATCATGAGGTAATTTTTTGTGCGTTTGTTTTCCTGAGTACACGATATAAGCACTCACAGATGTCGTAGAAAACTTCTGATGGTACCAAAATCTTCGTAATTTTATTGCGGAGAGTTAAAAAGCTTTTGAGCTTTCTAGCGTGAGTCTTAGCGCGTCGGGGTCACGTTTTTGGGTTAAAATTTTGAAATTAATAGGTAAAAATTATGAATACACAGTGTGGGGTATCGTTTTATATGTTTTTGGGTACGGGAAAACTGATTTTGAGAGTTTAAAAGTCGTAGCGCGTCGGGGTCAAGTTTTTTTATCAAAATTTTGAAAAGATTGTGTTAACATTTTGAAAATTCTGTGAGGGGTATCGTTTCAAATGTTTTTGGGTAAGGGAAAACCAATTGTTAAAATTAAAAAGTCGTAGTCAATTCGTGTGTTCTGTACGGACGAGCCCAAGTCGCGAAAAAGCGTTTCATCTTTTCACTAGTTTTACCGTTTAAATTATATGGTAAAATGAAAAGTAACAAAACCCGTCCATTTAAAGTAATGTAGGCCAAACTACGGCACAAAAAGTTATTAATTTTTAGTTTTTCTAAAATTGTTTTATATATAACGCCACTAGGTCTGGCAACGTTTTTCGTCTGTCTGCTCTGTACGTTTGGTGTGATTTGATATATTTCTGTTTGTTTTTTCGATGTTTGAATTTTAAGGGTAGTTATAAAAGTAAAATTATAAAACCCAATTTATTCAAAATCGACTCAAAATTCTGTGAAAAACTCTGTTTTAATTTTTTTTGGAAATATCCGTTTTAAAGTCCCGTGAGGCAAATATCGGTTTTTGCAAAGTTGTCTATCTGTTTGCATGTTCGGTGAGCTATAGGCCTATAGACTAAACGAAATATTTTAATTTCATGAAATTTGGTTTGTAGGTTTGGTTTAGAGACATCTCCAGGCATTTAATTTTTTTTATTTATAAGGGTAGTTTACCCGTGTATTTATGTAAATTTACCGGTTTATTTCTTATGTGAGAACTAAAACGCTAGTTTTGGGAAATGCTTATAATACCCTTATCCGTGGAAAAATCCAAATGCAGTTTTCACCTTTAGTAGTATTTAACGTACTCAACAATTTGATACCACTCGCGAATCAGTAAAGATATCAGTTGTAAACGTATGCGGGAATAAACATAACCTAACCGAACTAAACAATCGTACAATTAAATTCTAAAATGTTAGAAAACTTTTAGGAACTCTGTTGTTGTTATTTTTTAGTTTATAATACAGTTTGAAATGTTGCTTTTGTTTTGTTCTAAATGAAATACGCATACTTATTTTATAGTGTTGTTCATTTTAATAAGTGATACGTTTCTGAGCAACTGTTTCACCAACGTGTACAGAAGCACTATTGCTTGAACAGGATAGGCCTACCAGTGTAAATATTTATTCATAGTTAAATTATGTGTGACCGTTTTATCTGATGAGTAATCTATTGAATATACCTAATATGTACCAGTACCAGTTATTAATAAATTTGTCATGGTAGGTATACAGTTATTATATTGTAATACCTACCGGTATACATATTATTATTTGCATTGTTTATATATATTTTTATTTCATCAGTGCTGTTTTTTGTTGTTGAAAACCAGTTAGAGGGTCCGATAGCGTGGTATTTTATTATATACTGTATACTAAAAATAAACAATATTACCAGTTACTTTCGCAGGAATTAATTTGCCAGTTATTATTTTACATATTACCACAATACCTTCTGTAATATTGTGCTTAATGTATATTGCTATACTTGTCATTGAATTAAATACAGTTAACGTTCATGAGATAGCTAAGTCAATTATTATCACGCTACCGATATTTAAAATAATAAAGATAAGTTCTAATGAGTCAAACAGACCCAAGAAACAGTGCACACGGTAGAACAGTAGGACACGACCCTGTCACATCGACGTGACCTTGATCAGTACTCACTCGCCCCCACCATATCACTCGTGCGATCTGGCAACATCGTTCTGATAATAACTTACAGTAGCTACGCATCTGAACTCTAGCGGCTCAAAACTAACTCAATTTTCCCGCACCCTTTTTCCTATGGCAGTGAGAGGTCTGGAGTAATTCTATAGTCTGTGGTAGCACCATGGTAGCGATCACGGCCAGTAATTCAAAGGTCGCGCGATCGAATTCCGCCTAGGACAATAATTTTTTTATGCGATTGACGTAGGTAGAATATTATTTTTTTGTTTTGTTCTAAAAAGTAATAAATAAAATGATTGAAAACAATATTATTTTGACTACAGTAAGTTGGGAGAAAGTTTGTGTCAGTTAACTGATACCGTTTATTTAACTATGCATTTTTGATATGTATCTAATTAATCTGCCTGTGATTTTTCACGGGGGTCTACTAGTACTCTAATAATAAGACATCGGTAAAAATATAACAGATCTGACCAACGATGTAACTGCGTACTCTCTCCGCCTATTGCAATCTGTCAATTTGCATAATTGAAAAGTAAAATGTTTGGTTGTAACATTATACAGTAGTACCATACTGTATAGCGATCCCAACTTTACTACATGTTTGAACGATTCTTGATTTGGTTTGGTTTACCACGGTGTTGATTCTTCTTTGGATGGCCTTGGTTTCGCAGACGCCTGTTGCCGGCGTGTGCTGCAAAGCTAGTTTCGTTGCCCACAAGGCTGTCTTGTTTCATATTTAAGCACGTTCGTTGTTTTCATGGTCATAACATTGACTGGACATATAATTTTATGTTCAATCAACTGTCGCAACTAGACCCCACATCTGTAAAATGTGCACCGATCGTTGTGCATTATTTTTAACTTAGAATTACCCATATCTACTTCTCTTCGTCAGGCTTATTACGAATAGAATTATCTTCCACTGCCATTTAAATTACGGCCTCATAGTTTGGGGATCATCTTCTCATTCCCAAGAGGTATTCACCTTGCAAAAGAAAGCAGTGAGGGTTATTACCGGAGCAGGTAAATTAGATCACTGCAGAGAAATTTTTAAAGATACTAACATCTTAAATTTGTACTCCCTTTATATTTTTCAGGGCTTAATATATCTTCGAGCTAATATTAACCAAATAAATTGCAGCTGGGACATACACCATTATAATACCCGATCAAAAATCCTGTAAATTTACCATATGTTACATTAGCTAAGTTTCATATAAAACCGGTAATTATAGCCAGTAAATTATATAATAAGCTACCAGAAGAATTATAAAAACTAAACGACTGAAATTTTAGCTTAAGATTGAAAAACTTTCTGTGTAAACAGTCGTTTTATACTATGGATGAATTTGAAGAAAAATCATGGACTTTGAACGATTTTAAAAATGTATGTATAGTATTATTTTTTTTAAATGTAACGTGTCAATGTATTTTATGAAATATTTACTGACAAATAAAAATATTCTATTCTATTCTATTCTATTGGTATTTCTGTCCAAAGGTATTTTGCCTTCGATTGGTACGGAATACTTTATTGGGGTAAAACCTATAAAGATTCTCTCAAAACTTTTTTCACTGGACAAAAAATAATAGTACGAGTGATGATCAGAAAATCCTCTATGAAGCCATATTTCCCCTTTTTAAATTAGCATTTTAACAATTTTATATATACAAAGCTGTTTTATATTCGGTCAGGGAATTTTGAGATTTTTTAAATTTATGTCTTCAGACCAAGTAGGTAAGTCTCATTTGTCTTTTTAATGCCGAGGGTTAAGTTACTTAGGCATAGTTTTGACTATATAGCTTCCAAATTATATAGTAAAATTACTAAAAACAAGGTAAGCTGACTTCTCCCAATAGACGTTGTTAAATTTGTCGTGTAGCTTTGTTATTGTTCTTGTGTTTAAATAATATTAGTACATGTCTCAGTATTATTTTTACCAAATTTCTTTAAAAAAAAATAATGTTTCAGTTAGGTTTCCAGTGCTCATCGTTAAACACGTTCCAAAACTGCTATCAATAGGCGTTGTTGAATTTGTCGTATAGCATTGTTATTGTTCTTGTGTTTAAATAATATTAGTACATGTCTCAGTATTATTTTTACCAAATTTCTCTTAAAAAAAATAGTGTTTCAGTTAGGTTTCCAGAGCTCATCGTTAAACACGTTCTAAAACTGCTATCAGTAGGCGTTGTTGAATTTGTCGTATAGCATTGTTATTGTTCTTGTGTTTAAATAATATTAGAACATGTCTCAGTATTATTTTCCCCAAATTTCTCTTTCTAAACTAGTGCTTCAGTTTGGTTTCCCAGTTCTTTTTTATTTATATTGTATTTATTTAAGTTTTGCTCTTCCAAACTCTTTTTCTAGTAATACTGTAGTGCAACTTTTACAGCTTGTTTCAATTCTCTCTCTATGTCATGCAAAAGTTTTGAAATTTTGTTTTATTAGCTTGCACTTTCTTGTCTGGTACTAAGAACATGATGGCAAGGCTTGCCTTTGAGTTGCCTAATTCCAATTCCTCTTCATGTTTTGAATGCATGTCATTCAAATTGAAACCTTGTTTCAGCCTTCCCCTAACCTAACAGACGGTAGGGAGGAGAGTGGTCACCTTCTTTTTGTCCTGGGGCTCGGAATTTCTTTTGGCTAACCGTTTTATGGTACATGCTTCTCGAAGAGGGAGTTCATGACTTATGTAGGTCTTGTTGAACTGTAAGGATAGAGTAACGAATAAGCATTTAATCGCATTGTTTCTAAATGTTTTCATAAAGATCAGCCCCGGTTGAAAACAGCTCAGATAATGTTTAGGCTAATCAGCACACATGTTTACAAGTTTGGTAAAAATCGGATAAGTAGTTTTGTTTTAATTAAATCGTAAAAACACATAAGCACTTTCCTCTGTTTACTAAAGTGTGTATTAACCCTAAGCAATTGAATTACACAATAACAGTTTTATAATTAATGGCTTTATAATGTTACTCGTGTTTCACCGTAAGGCATTGGCAGGACTGGCAATTATGAAATTGATCTAGCAATGTTGGTTTAATTTGTGATCAAACATTCAATTAATGAAACTGGGATTTGTTTTTGGAGAAAGTTAAGGTACTTTTTTGACATTACGGCCTCACTGAGAAGCCCCAAAATTTGCAGAGTAACATATTTTTTTAAACTTCTTTAAGAAAAACAACATTTTGGATTAAGGAAAAGCGATCCACGACAGTTCTAATCAAAATGGCGGCCAATTGATATTGTTTGGGGAAACGTGTTCGAAAGGTTGGTTTTGTTTGGAAAGATCCAGTGAACAAGAGAGTTCTTATAAAATCTATTTATACAGATACGAGACGGGAACGTAACGAGAATGAACCGTGCACTGTATGTGTTACAACGGATATTAGCCGTTGTAAGGCGGGAAAATCGGTTTTTATATTAAATTATAAAATTCGATGTTTTCAAGGCCGGACTTCGGTGAGTGTCAATTGTAGGTCGAAAATACAAGTTAAATCAGAGCAAGGCTTATCTCCCAAGATGAACCTTGATCTAGGACACGTCAAGAAAGGAAATCTGACTTAGCCTGAAAGTAGCTGAGTTTTGGGGGAATAAAGGAATCCAGGAATTTTATGCATTTGTGATTTTCATGGTTTAATATGTAGCGCTAAACGCGTGAGTTACGGCCGTGTGAATTTCAAATCATAAAAGGTAACACTACCAAAGTAAACAGGGGTTAAAGTTAAGGGAAAAGTTCAATTTAACTCGAAACTGAAAAAGTCAGACATTTTTGGAATCTACATAAGTAGACAAAAACAAAAGGTTAAATAAGAAAAAGTCAAATTATTGAAAATAAAAAAGTTAGCTTAAGTGTCAAATTTCACACACCCTAAAAAGGGAGAAATAATTAAAATCAAAGGTTTTCACTCACAAGAGTTATTAAAGAATGAATAGTTCTGTGTAAAAAAGGGAACAAAAAGTAAAATTAAATTAAGATAAAATGGTGAGAGTTTTCACGCCTTTTAAAGTAATAAAAGTTGAATTTTTAAATTTTAAAAAAATAATAAAGTAAAGAGATTTAGGGTTAGATTAACATTGTATTGTTAGGAAACCAGTAACTTAAATATTTTTCGCGTAGTAAATAAAAAACCCCCAAAGAACTTTTTTGCGGTTGTAGGCTAAGTCCCAGAAGAAAGAAAAAATAAGTAAAAACGGTGAAAAGTGTTAGAACTGTACAGGTGTTAAAGACAATCGGCGTAAACGAACAAAAAAGACATTGAACGCGAAAGACAGTCGCGGAAGTCGCGGAAAATTGTAAACGTGCCGCGCACGCGTAAAAATCACAGTACAGACACGATTCAAAAACGTACGGATAGCCAAGAACAATCTGGAAAATGTGCAAAAAGAAAATTAAGGAAAACTTAAAAGGAAAAAAAGATACAGCGGGAAATCAAAAACAAGTAAGTTTCAATGGTCAAAGTGGAAGGGATGCAGCCGCGATTACAGAAAGGGGCGTCAACGAGCAACCGGATTAACAAGAGAAATTGGTGTTTTCCAGGAAAATGGAAGGAAAAGAAAAGTAGAAAATTATATAAAATTAACCAGGGCGAATTTAGACACATTTCAAGACCAAAAAAGTTTGTACAAAGAAAAATTGGCTTACTGAAAAAATGAGGGAAAGGGCATGTAAGAAATGACGTCACGAAGTGTATAAAGGATTGAACGCGAAAAATCCACGAGCTTACTCTGGCTTACTCTCTCGGAATCGCTGACTCTCTCGGATTCGCTCGAAAACTCACTCGAGATTCAAATTGTTACGAATGTAGACTTCACGTCACTCTGCAGCAAATATTTTTTCTTCGTTAAACTTAAATAACTTTTAAATATAAACTACAAGTCAGAAGTAGTTCTTCAGGATTAACTCTACGGCCTATCCAAATGAGTTAATGCAAAAATAACTCTATTTGGCGATACTGAGACGACATAGGCAATCCTTCAGGACATGATCTTCTAAACGGAACTTCACTTCTCACGAACCAAGGAAGAAATAGGATCAACTGTAACTCTACTAGATTCTACCAGATCTGCTCTTCAAGTACATCTGTAGCCATCATATCAACCCAACAACTTTAAATCAGAAAATCCAGGCTACCAGACACAGCATCATATCAGCTCCAGCACCAGCCCATCAACATAGCGGCATCCATCACGGAAAACCGGAGGTGAAAAACGCTGAATTAAGGTCTGTGTAAACGAGAATACGTTGTCCCCCATTTTAATTAATTGCCTGAGTAAATTCAATAAAAATATTTAAAGTACTGGTTGAGATAGGTTAGTTTCAAATTAAATTCAAATCATAAATTAAATAAATGTAAATTCGATATTCCCTAAATTTAAATAATAAATGTAAATAAGTTAAATTCAAATAATTTAAAATTAAATTGATTATAAAATTAGACTGTCTGCCAAGCCTATTAGAAATTAGAATTATAGGTTTAACATTAATATTGGATAGAAGTTATATGTACAAGCAGATGGTGAGAAAAGCGAGTTGTTTATGTTTAATTTTGAAAAAGTTTTGATTTTGAATTTTGAATAAATTAATTATTAATTTTTATACTGAAATACTGAGAGTAATCAATTACCTGTTATATGGTTATCCATTCATGAGATTTTCCTTTATTAAAAATAGTCAAATAAATGTGTTTAGCTGTAGAAATAATCAAAGCACAAATAAGGTAAGTTATAAGGGCTGTTCCACTGTTCTCACTTCCCTGAGATCAAAAATAATCAAGAGTTCTCGTAAATTAAATTCAGAGCTAGTAAACTTATTAATTTCTGGAAGCTATTTTAAAGTGTTAGAGTCAGTCGAAATACTTATAGAAATAGGTATCAGACACCCAGTTGCATCACCTAAGCTAAAGATAAAATTTTGGCTAAAGGCTTCCAGTAGGTGTTGTAACTTATTATACAACAAAAGAACGTCAGCACGCGAT
>JAGFPH010009940.1:0-21349 GCA_018207615.1 Philaenus spumarius | reverse complement strand
CACCCACTAAAAACTATCCAATCGCAATAAATCAAAAACCGTTGGAAAGGAAATGATCTAAACTTTAATTTTTGCATTTACAAGTTTTTTCTAAACCGTATATTTACATACGTAATCATCGTTGCAGTTTTTTAGTTTTCTAAAAGCCAATGTCGCGCGAATTTTAATGCACCAAAACTACCTTTAATTCCAGTTTCTATGTCTTTCAATACAGAGCGCCCGGTATTTTTCTGAGTTATATCAGTCTGTATACTGAAGGATTCATCACACTTTTACCTATCTGAAACTGCCATCCTAACCAAAATCGGACAAATAGTTCCAAAGATATGGAATTGTCTGTAAACCTTTGCAATTGAGCAGATTTCAACCAATAAAACAACACATTTTGCGTTCGAGATATCTTTTATAATTCGAATTATTTCAATAGACTTTTTGATATCTATTTATAGACCAAAGTTCAATATTTCATTTGGTGTAAAGCAAACTATATTTGACTTTTTAGATGTTATTCAAACAGCAGTTGAAAGTTCATATTTGCACAGAATTCATACTACCGCTTGAGTTTGCAAAACAAGGCTGTTTCCATTGTCTTCAACGGTCATATTTTGAATTTCCTTTGTTCGCACGAGGTTTCATTTTTTTCATCTTACTTTTGTAATTCAATTGATTCTAAGTAAAACACTTTTATGATGAGGTAATATACAAGTATACAGTTCAATTCTTTGATTTATTCTCTACACTTTGTTTTAATAATATTTCATTTTAGGGCAAAGCATATATTAGTAAATTACGTTTCAAATTAGGCGGTTTTGTTAGCAATCGTGTATTTGGAACACAAAAACTGGTGTTTTCAAAATAAGAAATTTGAAATCGATAAATGTTTTTATACAGTTCTATTAAGAACTAAATTACAAAACTTTTTTACATTTACGAAAAAACTACAAAAAATGTTTACGACTTGTTATGTAGGCCTAAAGTTGAACTTTTTCCTTTCGTTACTGAAACATTTTTTGCTTCTTGAGCTAATAACTTTTACATTTTTACATCAATAAATTTTTTAATTACATATATGGATTTTTTGAACCTTTCTCTACAAAAAAGGTACAGAACACTTTTGGATTGGTATACAATTACTATATTTGGCGAATTTTTGAAAATATGCTTGCACACGCACCGAATTGACTTGGCGTTGCAAAACATTAACATGGACAGTTGTAGGGTTAAAATTCACTTTTGAAAGACTTCTTTATTTTGTTTATTTTGTCAATATCTAAGAGATAAACAGCGATAGAGTCATATTTATTTCGTTATTGTAATCCTTAAAATATTCTCTATCAAAAGTGTTCATAGCGTTTAAGCTATAAATAATTATTTTCCGTGTATTTTTAAATTTAATGTTAAAATTTTAAGGTAAGACAGCAGTCCCTATCTCGTCCATGTCAAAACAGCCATTTTTGGGTACGGTATACATAACTTTTACAAATATTAGTCTATCAACTTGAGTTTTTTTTACATAATTTTATACATCATTATCTACAATAATAGGAAGCAAAACAACAATTTTAGCAAAAATGGGTTTTATGTACAACTTTACAAACTTTACAAAATATTTTATAATTATTTTCAACACACAATATTTTTTTAAATCAAAAAGTTTTTTTCTCGTGGAAATTGGTTCCTATTTTTATTTTTTAGATTATCAGGAACACACAAAAAAGTTATGAAAATCAGTTCATAAGTGTGGGAAAACGTGTACAATAAGTCTAAAAAATCACAATTTCGGAAAACAAGAAAAGAAGCCAAAGACCATGTAAAATACTGTTGTTAACCTTACTTGATTATTTAAAAAAAAGCCCAGCTCCATAGGAGGGTTCTTCTTCTTTTTCCACATCTTCCAGTTTTCTTTTGGCCGTTTTTTGCCTTCCTGGCTTTTTTTCAACTTCTAACAGCACATTATATAAAAAGTAAAACAGGAAACACTAACAACCCTGAGCCTTGGGAACGCTAAACCTATTGTATAAACAAAATTCCAGCTTTTCAGTAATTACTTCCAACAAAGGCCTATATGTTCTCTTTATTGACTGGGCTAAAAGAAATCATATTGTGTGTTTATCAGTGCAACAAAAAATACCGAAAAAATACACGTTTAAGTCAATTTTACCATCGTAATACCCATAATTATTAGACCAGCTATAACAATCAAAACAATAGGCCTTTGCTGCAGATTGACCACTGATCCGACCCGTGAGGACTTGTACGCCATGCACCGTCTCCCTTTGTCAGGCCGATTATGTCAACTGGCTGCACTTAACATTTATAAAACTTATATAATTTTAAAGATTGCTAAATACCCTACAATTTTTATTTGAATTTTTTTTATAACTTGTCTCATATCAATAAAAAATAGGTAAACATGTATTTATTGTAATAGAAAAGTTAAAATTTTAACATTAAATTTAAAAATATACGGAAAATAATTGTTTATAGCTTAAACGCTATGAACATTTTTGATAGAGAATATTTTAAGGTTTACAATAACGAAATAAATATGACTCTGTCGCTGTTTATCTCTTAGATATTGACAAAATAAACTAAATAAAAAAGTCTTTCAAAAGTGAATTTTAAAGGAATTTTAAGGGGGATAGCAAGAGGGGGAGAGGTGGGGAATTTTCAGAAAATATTCCTTAAATAATCAACTAACATCCATGAAAAATCAGCTTTTCACTAATTAGTTCCGACAGAAAACATTTATTGAGTGGGCTAATAGTCGCCCGCCCGTCAGTCGGCCGCCCGTAATCGCAGCCAAAAATTGCTGATTCCCCCCTCTACTGCGCCAGCACGCACGAAAATATACAAACCTTTACATCATTAAATTAAATAATCTACTACTTTTATTCGTTGGTTTTTTCCTGTAATGTGACATCCAAAAAGTCTATTTGCAAAAATACATAGTGTTAGGGTAAAAAATTGTTTTTCCGGGCATTTAAATTTATTTATAAAAAAACTATTAGGTTTACCGTAAAAATAAAGAGGACCATTATTGTAGCCTATGTTATAACGAACACAACAAAAAAACATTCAAATTGATCCGATTATTAGTCTAGTACCGTAGATTTAGGGGTTTCCGCAGTTATTGACATTTTCATTCTTTGAGGGGGGTAGGGGAAAGGCTCCAGGGGGATTTTTGGGGACTTTTGTAAAAATTATCCTTTGGTAGTGGTTTATCGATGGGGAAAAATACGGGTAAAATATTTCACTACCCGACCCGAGTGAAAAATTTCACTACCCAACCCGAACAAAAAAATCACTACCCGCAGACCCCTAAGTTTCAACAAATTCTATAAAAGTATTTTTACAAAACCAAATAAAACAATATAAACATACTAGCTGACCCGTACGGCGTTGCCCGTGGTGGTTAGGTATTTTCAGTATTTTTAACGTAATTGTATTCTTTTTAAGTGTTCAGTCAGTGAGTGGTATTTGGCTTTTATATATATAGATCTTAAATAATAAAAGCACTATTGCCATAATAATAAAAGATCTGCAATTATGATTTTAGTAACTTTGATCAACCCAAACCCCTCCTAAAATTTCGAATTTTTTCAAACTCTTTCTTATTAAGCACCTATGGCCCAGAGGAAGCTACATACCAAAATTCATTCCAATCCGTTCGGTAGTTTTGAAGAAATCGGTTTTTAATAATTTTGATCCCCCCAAAGCCCCTCTAAAATTTTGAATTTTTTAGAACCCTTTTTTATTAAACACTTATTGCCCTAGAGGAAGCTACATACCAAATTTCATTCCAATCTGTTCGGTAGTTTTGAAGAAATCGTGATTTAATAACTTTGATCCCCCCAAACACCCCCTAAAATTTCGAATTTTTTAAAACCCTTTTTCAGTAAACACTTATGGCCCTAGAGGAAGCTACATACCAAATTTAATTTCAATCCGTTCGGTAGTTTTTGAGAAATCGTGATGAGTGAGTGAGTGGTATTTCGCTTTTATATATATAGATTATTGGCCTATACTATTATTATCAAACTTGGAGTGCGGTTGAAAGAAGGGTAGCTCCACTCACACGCACGCGTTGAAGACTGGAATAAACTTCTGCAATAACATTGAACCCGTTTTCTAGTTGAGATAATAAGGCAAGTGACGAAACAAAACATCATCGAATAATTCACAGTAGATGCGCAAGAAGAAAGAAACTCTTCTTCGCATCGGCACAACACTACTGCGCTCTATTGGAAACACGGCGAACTCCTTGCACATCGCTATCGTGATTGATAATGTAAGGTACTGGAAAATCAGTTTTTTTTAAATACATTTTGGATGAAAACTACTTTTTTATCTCTGCCGAAACATTATTAAAGAAACGTACTTTAAAACTGTATAATTTTCTACAATATCGATAGTCATAGTGAACTTTTATTTCTAATCAAACATCAGTAAAATTTAGCCTTCCTCTTATGGAAAAATTATTTCTTTCTTTTAATAATAAAAAATTCATTTATAGAAATAATTATTTTTTAAGAGGTTTATAAGCAATGAAATATGTAATTATATGATTTGGTAGTGAAGTTTTACTTTATTTAAGGTGTTATTCATCATATAACGCCGATTTAAACTATGTTCCTATGTTAAAAGCCAACCCCAAGCGGCTGGCTGGCTTGCTGGGTGCAGTGCCCTCTTAACCCAGGGCTATAGAATACAAGGGGTGGACCACTCCTTTGATGTTGACGCTCGCCGACTGTCCCAAACTTCCTCTCGCCCCCCCTCCTATGTGACGTCACTCTGGTACCATGACACGCCGCGTAAGCATGGTTCGCCTTAGCTCTCACGTGTTATTTGATATAACGTTGCAGACAAAAATTCTTTAAAAAATTATGCAATACACAAAATTACCTAAATTATATGTTTACCAAGTTTGGTGAATATTGAGTAATTATTTTGTTCAGTACAAGTGTTTAAAAAAGATATATAATTCCGCGAGATTTTCGCCTTTTGACGCATATTTAAAGCTAATTTTCTCGGAGATGTATTCCACAAATTTCTTGAAAAATGTATACAATGCACACAATCACCTAGGTTACATGTTTAGCGAGTTTGGTGAATATTGAGTAATTATTTTGTTCAGTACAAGTGTTTAAAAAAGATATATAATTCCGCGAGATTTTCGCCTTTTGACGCATATTTAAAGTAGGCCTAATTTTCTCGGAGATGTATTCCACAAATTTATTGAAAAATGTATACAATGCACACAATCACCTAGGTTATATGTTTAGCGAGTTTGGTTAATATTGAGTAATTATTTTGTTCAGTACAAGTGTTTAAAAAAGATATATTTTTCCGCGAGATTTTCTCCTTTTGACGCATATTTAAAGCTAATTTTCTCGGAGATGTATTCCACAAATTTCTTGAAAAATGTATACAATGCACACAATCACCTAGGTTATATGTTTAGCGAGTTTGGTTAATATTGATCAATGATTTTTTTTAGTACAAGTGTTTAAAGGAAGTATTTAATTCTGCGAGAATTTCGCCTTTTGGCGAATATTCAAGGCTAATTTTCTCGAAGAGGCATTCCATGAATTTCTTTAAAAACTTATACATTACACACAATCACTTAAATTATATGTTTAGCAAGGTATTTATTTATTTAATGTTAACTTACGTTGCAGACGAGATTACTTTATGAAATAGTACCAAGATTATCAAGTAATATTGTCTGCAGTGTTACTTGAATATTCTAAGAAACACTTTACCAATAAAGTAAATTAGATCAAACATTTTCAGAATGATGAGATATAAATAAATAAATATATAATACACAAATAAATAATAATAAAATTTATCTTGAAAACAAGTAGGCTACCTACATAAAAATACAAAACCAAAAAATGTTTAAATATATACAGTACAAAAAGGAAAACAATTTAAACCACCTTGATGTAAATAAACATTAAAAAATATTATTTATTTAATGTAAGAGTTGCAAGCGAGATTACTTTATGTTGAAAAGTTACCATGGTCCTCAAGTAATTTCTTCTGCAGCTATAAAGTTAGAATGTTTTAGAAAAATCTTTACTAGCAAAATGCACTTAAAATTGTCAGAATAATTAGATATATATAAATATATAATATACAAATAATTATAATCAAATTTAAACCTAGAGTAATAAAAATATTGATGACAAAAATAAAAACATAAAACATAATTTTAAGTTAAACTTCTAGACTAAATTAAATTGCACAGTGTCAATTTATATTTAAATAGTTCAATTGTTTAAATTTAAATATTAAATTTAATATCCCCTAATGCCTAGAGAAGGAAAATTTCTATAAAGCAGTTTTATTTTATTTTTTAAATATTTTATCTTAGCAGTAATTATTATGTCATGTGCATATCTGCATATAAGCTACTCATTATGTATAAGTATTTATAACTTTTATGTGTTTTATTTAATAAGTATTACACATGTTTTATTAAACTGCAGTATGACATTCAAGTTTTGGTGGTTTATTGTAATAAATACAATTATTTTCAATAATGTGACACATTTTGTTCAATTTCGTATTTAGTTTTCAGAAATGTTTCAGAGAATCCAATTAAAAGTATGCTAACATTAGTACACTACAACGGTTTATTACCTACAAATTAGTTTTATTGTAACCCTGTCTTCTTCTTACATCTTTAGACTAATTGCTTACAGTCTACTTATTGCTTTGTGTAGTGTCAATACTAAAATTAAAGAAGAGCGCTTCATAAAAATGTTACAGTTTTGTTAAGAAATTGAAATTATTGTAGCAAAGAATACTTATGAGAAGCGGTGGGAATGGAGCAGGAGTTACCACGGTGACGTCATCACAGTGGCAGCACGGGAACGCTTTATTTGGCGGACTGGTCTAGCCCTTGTATTCTATAGCCCTGACCTTAACCAAGATCTTAAATTAATTGAGAAATATATAAATATTGTGGAATAATAACCTATTATAAGACGTGAAATAAATAACTTTATCTATACGCTGAAGTTTAGATAATTGTATAAATACAATATTAAAACTACATCCAAATAATAATTCAAATTCTATAAACATAATATAATATAAACATAAGTTAATCTAAAGGCTCGGCTCCCTAAATTCAAAACGGCGAAGTTGGCTAATGATTTCAATGTTAAAATAACCTAACCATACCTTCACTTTTAAGCATATTTTTGTGTTATTTTCGTCAAAAACGAAAGCTGTATTTTTTTATTAAAGTAAAATAGATTGTGGGTGTTTATTGCTAAGGTTTTTTTTGCAAAATTTCTTTATGCAACTGAGTAAAAAAATGTATAAAGTTTACTATTTATATCATACGTTTATGAAAACAATAAAACGGTTTTTGAAAATGTATTCGGCAATCAACGTAAGCATATGACAGTACTTCAAAATGAAACCAAACTTTTTAATTATTCCACGAATTAACGGAAAAAATTGGGTCTGCGTCGGACCAGACGGTGGAAGTTATACTTCTTTGGCCATCCAATGGTATGGTATAGACAGGTAAGACCTACTATTGATTTAATATATTTTGGGAAAAACTAGTCGTAGGCCTAACTTAGAGTAGCCCTACTATTTTGTAGATGATAGCCTATTCTTTTATAAAAACACTAACCAACACTGAAGGCATATTTTAAAATTAATATCCCATTTTCTCTTCTTTGTTACATACGCTTATGAATACTATCGTTGCATCTGTTTGGTTGGTCACAGTTAGTCTGGGGACCATGATCAGTGCTCACTTACTACACCCAACAAAATGAATGAGCTCTCGAAATTTCTGCATATCGTCTTGAATCACCCTGCATATACAATTTTTAATGACTGCCGAAAACGTGTTCAGGGGTCCGTGATCAGTGCTCACTTACTACACCCAACAAAATTAATACTGCATTGTCATCGGTCCTTGATAAGTGTGCAAAGTTTCAAATCAATCAGACGTTTTGAAGGGCGTGAAAATCACATCGTGTTCTGGGGACCATGATCAGTGCTCACTTACTACACCCAACAAAATTAATATTGCATTGCCATTATTTGTCCTTGATAAGTGTGCAAAGTTTCAAATCAATCCGACGTTTTGAAGGGGGTGAAAATCACGTCGTGTTCTAGGGACCATGATCAGTGCTCACTTACTACACCCAACAAAATTAATATTGCATTATCATCGGTCCTTGATAAGTGTGCAAAGTTTCAAATCAATCCGACGTTTTGAAGTATAGGAAAGTATACGAATATTCGAAAAAAGGTATAAAAAGGCACTTTCCGGATTTTACTCCTAACGCGTGACGCGGTTTCTCGGCCGACACCCCATCCAGATTACAACGGGCGCAGAGAAGTATAACTTCAAAAATGACTTATTTTGTAGCATTGCTCTTATGGGAATCAGATTCGATATGGCGGACAGGGTATCCTCCTTTTTCCTTACTAGTATTTGCGTGTAAGCATATTCTGAAAATTTATAATAATCAGGTAGATGTATAGCATAACCTTGTTTTTAAATCAGATGCAAGACCTGTACCGTTTCAACAAGAAGTGTGAGCTACGAATTTTCTCCTAACCCTTAGCGGTAAAACATATCAATCTTTAAAAAATATATTAAAACCAAAAAATACTCTATAAAACTATTCGGGAGGAAAAGAGTTTTTTTATATTATTCAAATTATTTAAATTATTCAATGTTTTAGTAATATTATTAACTTTTTACTAGCATTTTTACTAACTTTAATCGAAATGCAACTTTAATGGGTTTTCTTTCTTGTATATCACCTAGGAATAATATACACAGAATTTCAGTTCTCTAGTTTGCAGGAAGTTAGTGGAATGTATATTTATTGTGGTAGTTACCCTATGTTTAACTCTAGACTATTTATTGAACTAAAACTGTAGTGACCTAAATTCGACTGGTTTACTACGTAAAATTTAAGAAATAAATGTACCAAAGTTCAGCTCTCTAGCTTCAATGGGCGTAAACTAATAAATTTATTGATTTAGAGGGTCGGTATCCCCGCTTTCATCCCTTAACGATTCTAATCAAAAAAACAATGGGTATATTTTTATGTATTACATAAGAAAGAATTGTGCAGGTCTCTATTCTCATGGAAATTCAACTTGTATTATTGTTGTAGGGCAGTTACCCCATTTTAACTTATTAAATGTAAGTAATAGACATATTTTTGACGACATTAGCTCCCTTTTGTGCTAATTAATCACAATGCCAAAATGGCCCACGATCCGTCAAACGGTCTGGCCGTTCATAGTGTACACACATACATTTTAGAACATAGGCCTACATACCCACAGACTTTTCTTCTAGATAGATAAGGAAACTTCTCGCCGTGTGTCAGAATTTACGTTTAACTTCAAAACAATTCTTCTACTTTCTCCCCCCTATACGTAGTATATGGAGAAAGTATTGTTTTCGTCCAAATTTTCGAATTTGAATTTTTAATGGAATTATCTGTTTTGGTGCTCCCTGAACCCCCAAAAATTGTTTAGTGGAATTATCAGTGTTGGTGTTCCCTGAACCCAAAAATATTTTTAGTGGAATTATTTGTTTTGGTGCTCCCTGAACCCAAAAAAGTGTTTTTTTGGTGACGTCTGTCCGTGTGTCTCTTAGGATGTGTACAGAGATGGAGACCATACCAACGGTCCGATTTTGATGAAATTTGGTATGTAGGTGTAGTTCTGGAATATCCCCAGGCGTTTTTCATTTTTCAAATTTTTGATTTTTAATTGGTTTTAGCCCCCAAAAATGGCAAAAAAACGAGAAAAATCAAAATTTCTCAAAAACGGCTCTAACGATTTTGATAAAATTTGGCTTGTTTGTAACCCTTAATTGATCCTACCATATGCAAAAGACCGCATCTTTCTAAAAATTATCTTTTAGGTAATAATAATAATAACAGATTTTTGGGGGTTTGGCCAAAAAGGGGGTTGTTTTTCAAAACCTTTTCGTGCATCTATACAGTTCAAATTGACATGTTTGGTGCACATTAATTTGTTCGAAATCAATCGATCAGTTTTAATAATAATAATATTTATTAGTTAATCTCCTACTTTAATATCACCTCTCCTACCCCTCCTACAATAATTATGAAGTCACAGTGAATGTGTTTAATAATTGAAATGTGTTTGTGAGAAAGTATGTGCCAGTTCCTGGTACCGTTTATTTGCCAGACTTTGTTTCAACAATGAAAACAATATCAATAAGACGAACAGTTTAAATGGGTAAGATTCAGACCAGGAACGTAGGTATGAAAAGTGAGTTTGTGCCATCAGTCGCTAGGAGCTCTCAGGGCGCGTTTTTGCCGGCCGAGTGTTGGACAAGGATGGAAAGAGGAGGAGCGACAGAGAGGTCTGACTGTCATGTGACCGTGGCCATCGAATCCTAGCGGCCGATGGCGCAAGCACACTTTAATATCTGTTTCCCTGGTCTGAATTTTTAACATTACAAATTTTCGTCTTAATGATATGTAGTCATTGGTTTCAACGAGAACAAAATAGTAGGCTTAAGTAGTAAGGTCTAAATACATTTTTTTACAAATCGACTATTTTTGGAAAGATCTTGTGAGGCCGGGTACGACAGCTGTTATCTTAACAAAACTGTTTCAATGTCAACACTACAGTAGAGTACAGATAGTATTTGACCTTGCCTTACAAGGTCACGTGTACATATCTGACTGCAACGTCCTCGGCCTTGCCCAACACTTGTTGTGCGTAGTTTGTTTATGGTAGGCCCACGTAGTCGTCATAACCAGCTGATTTGACAAGGCTGTACCAAATGGAGTCCAATATTTGAGTTGAGAATTAAATAAAACGGGGAAGAGTCGAATACATTGTTATTTAGGCCTACGTTATGCTGTAAAATTCTAGACTTATAGGTTTTTTAAATTGCTCTAAGGTGTCCTACGAGTGTAAAATTGGCGCTTTTTGAGAAAATAGTTCTTTATACTTAAAAAAACATCCCATTTCATTATCCTTATATATTATTTCTGAAATGTGTTTTTTTGTCGTCAAGCGATATCTCCCTCAATTCTTCATAAAAAATAATTACGCAAGCATCATTTTAAAGCTTATATATGTTTCCCGTTATTTACAAAAAATAGACAAATAGCTTAAAATTCATGTTTTCGTTACAAAAATTGGTTTAAAAAACTTTTATGTTACACTTCATATGATTCCTAATGAAAGGCGCCATTATATTAACAGTCTGTATAACTAACATGATAGCTGTTAGTTTGATTGTTTACATTCCATATGCAAGTGTTATAAACTGTTATTTCTAAACCAATCCTTCCTATAGGTGTTATTTCTCAAAGATGTTTTTTGTCGCTAAGCGACATCTCCCTTAATTCTTCATCAAAAATAATTATTCAAGCATAATTTTGAAGCTTATTTCCCCCGCTATTGTCGAAAAATAGACAAACAGCTTAAAATTCATGTTTTCGTTATTAATAAAATCCGTTCACAACAAATTGCGTAAGGGAGCCGCGTTGAAAATCAAGAAAAACGCACAAGAAAATCAAACTTGTTTTCAAATAATCGTCTATTCTCTTCAATTGGACTGCATTACTTTTAACGCAGCGTGTTTCTCCCTAGTAGTAGCAGCATTGCTGAATAATAAGAACATCGCCTACTCAACCTTATTTTAGATCAACGTGCGTCCGTCTTTACAACGCAGCACAGCACTGGTTTGTTATTTTTCTGCTGTACGCCGTATATCGGGATACCTACTTGTAAAACACACGGCAAATCTTCCTAAACAATTAATAAACTGGCAATTATACGTATGAAAAATATTGTTTCCTTTAATAAATCGAGTGCAGTCGGATATCCAAATAAATAATTTGCGAAATGTTGTCGTGTTTCAGGTAGCGTGAGCGCAGTATAATATTTATCAAATAGCGTAAGGGCGCATCGTTGCGCAAGAAAATAACTTTTTTTCAAATAGTTGTCTATTCTCTTCAATTAGAAGGCAGCACTTTTAACGCAGCGTATTTCTCCCTAGTAGTAGCACCATTGCTAAATAATAAGAACATCGCCTACTCAACCTTATTTTAGATCAACGAGCGTCCAGTCTTTGCAACGCAGCACAGCTTGGTTTCTTCTTTTCTGCTGTACGCCTTCAGCGAACTTCTTTGGTTTTCTTTTTCTGTAGGTTGAAACAAAAACTAGTTTCACTTATCTCATCGAGGGATATATGAATAAATCTTTTAAGTGTCGTAGAATTTTGAATGGTTTGCTCAGTACGTAAATCAGTCCCCAACGTGTTGTGCCTATTTGGCAATAAATAAATACCCTGTCGCGTCAAACCGGTAATGCTCTGATGTTGGTTGCTTCAAAAGGAAAAATATTCAAGGCAGTCTAGATGATAAATAACAATATAGGAAGATATAACCTAACCTAGCCTAGACCTAACGAGCAAGTGCCATTTCCGCATAGATTGTACACATGATTCTTAAACTCAAGTGTGTCATTGGTCGAAAGTTGGACAGAGAGTTCGGTGTTATGAACTGGTATTTTACGTGTCAGGCATACACCAAATAGTGTTTGTTCTGTAAATATTTTCAGATTTAACAAAATTTAAATCTTGCCCATTTATGTTGATAAAAGCTTCAAAATCACAATGAAAATGTGCAAATGCTCTTTTTAATATTGTTTTGAGTCTGCCTTCGTTGGATTACGGAACTCTAGTTATATACCTGCAGCGCCATTACATGGTTTATTTGATACAACAAAATAAAAGATCTCTATTTGTCTTATATTACAATGGATAAATTGAATTGTTTGTAGATAGAAAATGAATTATGTGACGTTATTATGTAGTTGTACCGGTCAAATTCGAACCATTTTACACGAATGATGGGAGTTGTAAAAATGAAGGCGCTGGATTATTATTGATAAAGATCTTGAGAGGCTTAGCAAAACTTGTGAATATTGTTTTTCTTAGAAACAACTCCTAACTCTTTGAGGGCCATGGGACGATTCGCTTTAGTGTGTTTTTGTTTGAGGACTGGTCAGTCCTCGATTTGTAATACAAAAACCGCGGGCCTATCCGTTGGCCTGACCGATTTGTGTTATAAAGATCTCGGGCCGATCCGACGGCATCGTCCCGTTGCAGCGTCTGAAAACATCAAAATAATTCTTAAATAGGCCAATTAAACTTGGATGTAATATTTGAAAATGCGCAATAATGATTCCTGTAAACTGATTTTATTGCAAGTAATACTTAATACTTGTAAGTTATACCAGAAAACCTAAAAGTCACATGTTGCCAGATGTTTAAAACAGCTGATCGATCACAGTGGTACTCTATATTGGCGTTGTGTTGTGAGTTAATAATTGAGTGGTGGCGGAGATCCTCATTGTTTCTTAGAAAAACTTTCCGGAAAAAGAAAAAGACTTGTTTAAAGTGTTTTAACAGAGATACTCCTCAGGGTCGTGACAGGAATCACTCACGAACGGTATGTGCTAAGTGCAAAAAGGTTTGTACCACGGCACAAGTGTACACATTAAATAGGCTTAATAAAATACTCTTGTGAATAGTGTGTCCAATGTTGTAATAATTATCTATCAATATATCAGAAAATCTAAAGTCATAGCACGTAAGGTAGACACGTTTATAAATTTGATTTCGTGAATTTGTGATCGCTAGTAAAAAACGAGAATTTTCCATAGCTTATTTTTTTATATCTTTGTGAAGTTGTGTATGTGTTCAAAACATGCTAAACAAAACAAGTGGATTTTCCGCAATAAAAAAAAAATGTATTATTATTTATCAATATGTTTAATTTAAAGAAAAAGTATAACAAAATGTAAAATTGTTATTTTATCTATAATCTGTAATTAGTTCTGTAGCCTACATCCTAGTAAAAATGTTATCTTAAAATTCATCCAAGTTATACATGTTTGTTTATCGCTTGCAAAACGATCATTTTGACTGGTATAGCCTACCAATTTTTCAGAGATACTCAAATGTTATGCGCTCGACCCAAAACTTAAAAAAAATTGCTGGGCTAAAAGCAAAGTTGTCCATCGTACCTGGAAACAGTATTTACGGTGACTTTCTTGTACATATTAAGTTATAATAATAATAATAATAATAGTGCTTTATTTAAGACATTATAAATAACACAAACATTTCACATAAAAAAAAAAAAAAAACACTTGTTCAGCACTGGTCTATAGACCGTCTGCTGGGTTGGCATTCTTAGTTTAAAATTTATATATATATCTTATCTTCTAAAGCGAGAGATAATTGTTTGTCTGCTAAATGGATCTGGAATCTCCGTCTAAGGATTTTCGATTTTTTGATTTTATATTAGGCTTTTGGCCACGAGAAATCGATTGGAAATGGTCACCAGTCTGGGAAAATTCGTTTTCTACGTCTTTTTATTAAATTAAAAAGTGAAATTTGTCCATTTTAAACAATACAAAGCACAGCTGATGCAAATGTTTTCAATGCCATTACAATAATCATCTGCTTTCTTTTAAACTGTATATTTTATTAGAGGTAAGCCTAATTATGTTGTATCTATTTATAGTTACCATGGCAACGAATACATAATAAACATACCCTTTATTTAGTTGTTTAATGTTATAAGCCTAACCTAAACGATGTTCACGGAAATTTGCAATAATAGTAGTTATTGACGTGAGCGAACTAGGCCCTAGGAATAAATCGATATTGAAATAATACTTTAATTTAGGCCTGACTTATTTCTGAGGCATAGCGTTGAGATTGTGGTAAACTGTATTAAACTGTATTTTTATTACAGGTAAGCCTAATGTTGTATATACCCTTTATTTAGTTGTTTAATGTTATAGGCCTAACCTCAAAACTCAATAATCCAATATTTATTATTGAAATCATAGCCCTGCTTATAATCGAGCTTTAGCTCGGTCTCCAGGTACTATAACAGACTTAAAAACAAAATTAACTAGAACAAAGAAATTACCTAAAATTGACATAAACAAGAAATTAACACACACATAGAAAATAAACACTTGCCTTCAAAACTTACAAATTTACAAAAAATAATGCGACATGAAGAAATAAATACATAAAAATTAGATTATTGTAATTATTTATATATGTAATTATTGTTAATAACTTACAAATAAAATACCCCTTCATTAAACTATCTGAACTAATCGTAAACACAATATTCTTGAAAGAATTGGTTATTTTAAATATGTGTATTTTATTTTGTTACATTCTATTGTAGTTGTTTTAAAATTCTTGTTATTTTAAGTTAGCTAGTATTATTGTCATATTTAGAGTTATGTAGAAATAGAAAAGGAAGAAAATACAACTGTATTTAATTTTGTTTAAAAGCAATGAATAAATAAATAAATATATCTGCAACAACCCTAGCTAAAATCATACTTAATATAAATTGTACTGAATACCCATAAAATAAAATATAAGAAACAAAGATGACGATAATAAATATTCGAATTAACCCACAACGCCTGTGAAATAATATAATAAAATGCAAAATAATATGTCTAAAAATGAAATAATTCCCATTTTTATCTAATCTACTGGGAGTACGTATTGCAGTTATTGTAGAAGCTTTACTTAAGCATCAGACTCATTAAATTCTGACACGTTTAATGTGCCTTAAACATATTAAGTTATATGTTGTTTTGAATTATCGTGAATTTTTATTCAAAATATATTGGTGCCGTAAAAATTTAAGATATAACGTCTGAAACAAATTTAAAAATTAGTTTACATTACTTTGTAAAGGATAGCTATTATTTATATGTTAAAATGTTTTCATACCACCCAGCTACGAAAGGGGCTGCTTAAAGTTCAGTAAAAGTTTTTGAAAATATGAAGTGGAAATGATTCATCAATATATAATATATTACTACACTCTAGGGTGACCAAATCATGAATTGGAAAAAACGGGACACATGGGGATACCTTCCTGCTACAGGGGATTTGGGGGACCTCCCCCGGAAACTATCCATGTCCCTGAAATTAGCCGCGCCTTTTTTCACAATTAATTAGAAAAATGAAAGTTGTCCTACCTGCTTACGCTTGTGCCATAAATTCGATTTTTAAATTCGCAAAAATGGCAAATTTATGTCCAGAAAACAAATTTTGCAAAAACGTTAGCCCCGCCATTTTTCGCAAATTATAATTAAACACTTGTGCTTGGTTTGTGCAAGTTGTGCTACATAATCTTTTTTTCAAAAACCTCGGCTTCATTGTCATAGCGTCCCTTTTTAATATAGTTCCCTCTTTGGAATACTCCTCCATAAACTTGCATTGACGCTTGGGCATAACTAGTCAATATAAGATGACGATATAAAATTAAAGAATATTGTTCAACACCTAAAACAAACACCCTTCACTCTGACTCTGGCAGGCCGGCAGAGGACGTTTTAGTGATTTGAAAATGTGTTTAGTTTTAGTATCCAACGTAAGTAAATACGGGACATTTAGGCACCCCGAGAGACTTTTTCGGGACATGGGTACGATCGTGAAAAAAAACGGGCCAGTTAGTTTATGGGACAATGGTCACCCTACTCTTCTCTGATTGTGAATACATTGGCATAATAGTCTGTCGGGAATGTCATGTAGATCTTTTATTAAAAATGTCTTCTGCTTATAGTTATAATGTATTTTAATATATCCAGCGTGCGCATTAAAAAGCGATATTTTTTTTCTGTTTAAATGTATGTTTTCTTTATACAAAAATTCCGAACATCAAGCAAAAACTTTACCTACTGCTCATGCGTCAGGCCCTAAGCGCCTCTGTCCTAATTAATCGCCATTTCCCTAAAAATATCAGAGTCTGCAATAATCTGTTTGTATTTGATTCGCTGCGGAGATTCGTGAGCTTAATTAATCACTTTTATAAGAATAAAAATAAAATAAACACTAATAAAAACACTATTTAAACTTAAATATAAGCGACTAAAACAAAAACTCATAAACCATACGCATTACTTACAAAGAAAAAGGTGCTTTTTTGGCCTTGCTAGCCCTGTTTTGAACTTACCATCATTTGCCGAAAAAACTTATGTAAACTTTCTGAAAACATATATAGCAAAGAAAAATATGACAAAGAAAAAACAAGTTAATAACAGAATGTGATAAGTAAAAAAAATATATAAAATAATCATTTTAGGAATTCAGAATCTATTGGAATAAGTGGAAACATAAATTATTGCTAAAAAAATAACACTAAAATACCAAAAACTCAAAACGCATATACAGTCTATCAAAAGAAAATGCAACGTATCCAGTCATACACAATACACATGACTATACTTTAGCTTGCTCACAATATCAAGCCATAATCACATATCAAGCTATGATATTTAAAAGGCACGTTGTATTGTCTGAAATTCTGGTACATGTAACCAATATAAATTTTCAAAACGGTTTTAGAATAATTACATTTTTTAATATAATCGGAATATTGTTGAAAAATATTGGGGCTACAAAAGAATAAATTTGTTTAAAGAAAGTCTTATTTAATTAAATTAATTAAAAACAATTAATGAATAAAGTAAAGTAAAATAAGTAAAGTATAACAAATAAATTAATGACCATATAATACATTTCCATTTTTTTTATCATTAAAATAATTTAAAACAAGAAAACGTTCTCCGGCAAAGTGAAGATCCAAAACTCACTGTGGCAAAGGAACTCCCCTATAAAATAAAAAGACCGAGACAGGAAGTGCTTTCTAGGGCTATTTTGAAATGTGTTCGGGAAGTTTATTATAAAATGCTACTCCAGTTTGAGATGAGAGATTCTTATATTTGCTCAGCCTGTGATGTCCTAATCGAAAAGAAATCTGAATCGGTTACTATAACTATGCCTTTTATTCAGAAGAGCATGACACTTGAATTTTGTGTGCAAAATTATTTCTAAAATATACATGCATGGACGTGCCAATATGCCCAAGTTCCGAAACACATTTCTGCAATATCCTCTGAGTAATTTATTCCGGCATTAAGTCGTACTGACTTTTTCTGCACTTTTTAAACTTATGAATCACACTAAAAAGATACCACAGTTCAGGGGTGAATAAACAAGTCCTACACCCGATTCCACGTTCACCGTACTGTACAGAGCGCCCATAAGCCATGTTATCCTTACGACAGTCTCAGAGATAGTTTTTAGCCAACTTAAAAACATCAACTCCCATGCTACGCTCGGTCAGTTGACGCAACCCACATGACAATAAACGTAATGTTCGCTGTAATGGTAGTAGCATGTCTATTCTCCCGTAAGACCTGTACTGCACGGTGAACGTGGAATGGAGTGTAGTAAAACGTCAAAAGTGTTAAAAGGCTACAACTCCTGAGAGTTTTTAGAATAAAAATGCCTGAACATATTTTTTACAAATGAAATCAACATGTAGTTGGTTATCAATGACTGAACCTAGAAAGGTTTACAGACCCTGTACTATGTTGTACATTATAGTAAACCCTAGTTCTGCTTTTCTATTGCCTGTAATTTAAAATTTATACCATTAGATTTATCCAAATTAAATATTGAATAGTTTTCCATAAAATACTAGCATATAGTACAAAAGCTGGTGTTAAGGGTCTGCTGTAGTGTTAAGGGTCATCTTGGATTTTTATCCCTTAAGAGCAATGTTAAATTTCAAACCATTTCTTTCATTTATTTTTTATCATAAAATTGTTTGCAAGGTCTCATTTTAGGGTGAATTTACAGCGCATCGAACAAAACAGTCTGAGTCATGCTGTTTGACGCAAACCAAGGGGACGGAATTAGCACGGTAGTGGAGGAAACACGTTCACACTGGCACGGTCAAACATTTTGTTTGCCTCAGTCGTAACCAGTCACGCCTGGTGTTGTTTGAATCAAACATTTTACTATTGAAGGGATGTAAACATCTTTCTTCTTCTATTCTAGCCTGTATTTAACAGTATTTTATATAAATAATAATTATTTATTATTTGTTTTACAAGGCGAAACTAAAGTTAAATTTTAATCTTTCAATCTTTCAATTGCCGTTTATTATTAGTTTGTTTTTTTTACAAATATTTACTGTTTCCATACGTTTAATGTTATTATAATAAATGAGTAGAATTAATAATAACATCAAAGCTAAGATGGTAAACACGTGCAGTTAATGTCACTGCAAATACATTCAATAAACATAAAATGTTTTTTCATCAGTCTAGGCCTAATATTGTGTGTATGTTTAATTTATTTTACCTGTCTTAACGGCAACATAGGCCTACATACAGTAATTTTAGGTTAGGCCTAGACTTAAAATTACTTTTTAGGTCGTAATGTTAGAAAGCCGTAGTAAATTTTACGATTTCATTTAAATAATTTACAAAATATGTTGGTATTTAACCAACTACTACTTGATAAATTACGTGTTTTACTAATAGCCGAAACGGCCGTCAGATAGAATATTGTAAGACAGTAAGTTACAGCATTTATTTATTAAACCAATATTCGGAATATAACTGTAAAACTTATCTTCATAATGTCGCAGTTCAAATAACAATGATTTAATAGTATCATTATAACTTCTTATTTTGTTGTACGAATGCACCCAAAACTCATCATCGGTCATAACGGTAATATATACTATTTGATATCACGTACTTTTAACTCTTTAAAAGGGAGCGACATATCTACAAGTAAATGCCTGGGAACTTTGAGTGAACTGTTTGTTTAAATGTGGGTTGGGAATGTTTCAGTCAAACTGAAACATTTTGTTTCGGTTTGCTTCAATCAAATTGTTTGGCGCAGTGTGGTTTCAGCCTTAAGGACAATTAATATACGCATCCGTTTTGCATTTTAGATTTTTTTTAGATTGCTTTTCTTTTGTTATGTAATTGACATTTTGTAAGTACAAAGTTTGAATTTTTTTTCTAACACAATAAAGAACTAGTAATGAAAAGTAATTTGCAAGCTGATCCGAAATTTTATAAAGAATATTCAGTCTTTTTTTCAGCACTCAATTACAAAAGATGGATTTATAAAATGGTTTGAAATGAGGCAATGTCAAAGCGCTCAGCCGTAAGAAATTGCACTGTTTAGATACGGTTATAGAGAGAAGCGCCAGCGTTTCCGGTTGCTTTCTCGTTTACTGGAGCAGACTCTTTTAAGGCATCCCGTACTTAGATGTACAAAAGTTCTTTGTTCTAAAAGTTGAGCATTATTTACCGGATCCGTGATGTACGTATAGCGAACATCAATTTATACATTTGGTTTCAAAGATTTTCCTTGAGTTCTTTTGTGTCTAAATCGATGTGATTGCTCTCTGTGAGTACAGTAGCCTCTAACCAGGAATATGTCTGGTTTTAAGTTCGTGTCTTCGATTCTACTTTATCCCTAAGGATGACCAATTCCACGAAAACTGCTTGGTTACGTTTAATTCAGAAAGTTGCAACTCCTTAACGGACTACATTTCACTTATCTTATAATTTTACCTACTTTCCTACAATATTTTTATTCAATACGTTACATTCCCTTTTAGAAGTATTCAACCATCCATTTGGGAAATTGGTCTAATCACGAATGCGCTGAATAACTGCATCTGTGTACGAAATATAGTGCGATTAGTAGATTTGGTTTTCACCTAAATTTCCAACTTCGACTTACGCGGTCCTTCATTTCACTCGCATCGGAAAAACTCGCTTTGCGAGTTTCCACTTCAACCTTCCGGCCTCGGGTTATAGACTGCTTCGCTTCGCTCGCAGCGTACAAAGTGGTCTTATGGGTGGTCTCGGATCATAAGATTGTCCAACGGTAAAATCCCCTACGTGGATTTGAACAGGGTACTTTTATGGTGTTTGATCGATTTTGGGGGAACCAAGCGAGATATAACGTAATGTAAAAAAAAATAAAATGTGCAGAATAATATCCTACGTTGATTTTTTTTAGATAGAATCTTAAACAGTTTTATTCTCGTATGAAAAATCTAAAAAATCGTTACTTCCTGCCAAAAAACGTGCTTCTGGTTGTTGGATACTTTAACGAACTCGTCCAAGCGACATAGACAACACAACCAACTTGTGTACCATATTTGCACCAAATCGGACTTAAAATGCGGCCGTTAGAGTGCGAACACAAATATACATATTGTATTATATATAATTGTATTGTACATATATAATTTCTAATATACATCCCAAAACGTGTTCTGGGGACCATGATCAGTGCTCATTTACTACTCCCGACCTTAGATATTACCATAATTGTCACTGCAATAGCTCATCTTTCCTATGGAAAATCGCTATAAGTAAGACTTTGTTTCATACAAAATGTATAAAACGTTTTAAAATG
>JAGFPH010009939.1:13121-27651 GCA_018207615.1 Philaenus spumarius | reverse complement strand
TACTCCCCAGTGGTACAACCATACACTGTGGAAACATACATGTAAATTGCTCCGTGTAGAACTGATTCGCAACACTAGCTTCAGACTTTTTGCTCCCTCAGTGTATGTCCTGCCTACAAGTGATATTCTAATCTCGCCGAGCGCCTTATGAATATAATAACAGAGGCCAGCCTTCTCAAGCTTGACTGCTCACTAAATTCGATGCATTTACCCATAGGCGTCGTGATGAGATGGGCACCCCCCCCCCCGCCCCCCCCCAACATTGTATATAAAATTATTTTATGTTTGTGGCGAACACACAAAAAATTAATTTGTACCATTTTGTAAAATTCTTCTTTTTATAAGTCATTATTATGTCAAGAATGTTTTACTTATGTTGTTTATTTTACCTTATTAAGGTTAACGTTAAAATTATTTTCCAATTTAATCGTTGTTACATATACTTATTATGAGATATAATTTGGCTAAACGAATGGACTAAATGAAGTAGTCTTCGTTATTTTGTTCTTTAACTCGTTGAAGTTTGGTAATCCTGTGCGAGACCTCCCGGCCTCCCCCACCGTTTCACTGCGGCAGATTGTAAACTAGTTTTCAAAAAACTAAATGCCCTAGTTCGAAGATTTTCAAAACGAACTGAAAGAAGGCTTATGCTCAATTAATGTAAACATCAAGATTTTTTTATAAAATATAAGAATTGTAGCAACAATGTTTAATTATAAAACTTAGTTTGGCTTCAATGTTATTCTTAATTGTAAAAAATTAAAGATTACAACAAATTTGTATACTTACGGATTTTACGTACAACCAATGATAATTGTTTAGTTATTACTTTCCCCGAAGGATATGGATTGTGTAATTTCAGAATAAAAGGTGCTTTGATTTTTTATAGGAAAAACCCATACCAACGAGTTTGAAATCATGCGATGATTTTATGTGTGTCTGTTTATACACGATATAAACACTCACAGACATCGTAGAAAACTTCTGGTGGTACCAAAATCTTCGTAATTTTATTGCGGAGAGTCGTAGCGCGTTGGGGGTCACATTTATGGGTCAAAATTTTGAAAATTCTGTGTGTGGATAACGTTTTACGTACGGGAAAACCGATTTTGACAGTTAAAAAGTCGTAGCGCGTCAGGGTCACGTTTTTGGATCCAAATTTTGAAAATACAGTGTGGGGTAACGTTTTATATGTTTTTGACTACGGGAAACCTGATTTTGACAGTTAAATAGTCGTAGCGCGTCAGAGATGCGTTTTTGGATCAAAAATTTGAAAATACAGCGTGGGGTAACGTTTTATATGTTTTTGGGTACTTTATAACCAATTTTGACAGTTAAAAAGTCGTAGAGCGTCGGAATCACTTATTTTTTTAACTAAATGTAACAAATAAAAAGTAATTTTTAACTTTAATTTTCTTTCAATTCGTGTGTTCTGTCCGAACGAGCCGAAGTCTAGAAAAAGTATTCCATCTTTTCACTAATTTTCATATACAAATTATACATATACATAATATTGATTTTAACCGATGCTCCCATAAATTCAATTAGTATTTTTGCATAGTAAAATAATTTTATTTCAATTGAACGATTTATTAAAATTTACTCATTTGAAATATTTTGAATCAAGAAAACTGCAAGGAAGTGAGCCCTGGACTGTCTCAATTATAAATTTAAATGCATTGTTCGTAAGGGAAAACATACAGAACACAGATTTTCTGGGTTGTACTAACAGTGTACATAGCCACGAACCGTGTTCCAACCTAAGTAGGCATACATTTCTACACATTACTGAAAATACTTGCAAAATTGATCAGAACAGAGATTGCGTCCGCTCCCGATCCCGTGACTGACAATATCAGTCGAGACGATGTTACATGCATAAAAAAAACTTGAGCAACGCTAAAAGAAGAAACCTTCCTCTTCTTCTGAAATGTGCTGCAGAGACCTAACCTAACCTATTCAATTATTTATTTAATTAGATTAAAGATCATATTGCTTTAGTGACCTAATGATTTTTAATAATGAGTAGAACTATCATAAGTTGAAATTTTGTTTTGCTATTGTACCGTCGGGCCAGTTTTCCTCAGCCCTGGTACTAACCGTCGAACTAGTTTAACCCCATAATATTGACCGTCGGACCAGTTTATCCATTCCCGATATTCCTTCAACAGTCAATGGTTCAAAATTTAAATTGTAATGTTAAACGCTGTTTTCCACTATCAATAACCAAATTTGTTTTATCCTGGGTGTGTTCCCTGTTTTCTCTCCCCCAAACAAACTTTTGGATCACCCGTTGACCGGTTGTGCCCCCCCAAAACAATAGTCCACGCGACGCCTATGCATTTACCTTTGCTTATGTCGCTTTAGGGGTCCAAAGGTTATTAATCCGTCACTTCTTTGTTCATGGATATTTCCTGTACATCGTTTACTATACTAAATGTTTTATTGTCAACAGGAAGAGTGCGTAGAGTGAATGGAAACTGGAATCTTGTTGATAAAAAGGAACTGGCTTATTTAGAGCAAGCCATTAAATTCAAAAACAGTCCCTCTTATGCAGTGATCCTTGCGCAATCATGCCGTGAATACGCTAGAAATGCGTTATTTGCTTATGAACATGGAGAGATAGAAGATAACGCCCTTCTTCGAACCAGTATAAATAATATGAATGAAAAATCATTAGAACTTTATAAGTAAGTGAAACTAACAAACTAATATCCATTTCGTAGTAGTTTTAATTGTTATGAAAATAGTAATAAAATAAACTATTCTTATTAATCGCTAATTATTTAGATTTTTCTGAAGTCTGAAATTGTATTGTCTAGTTTATAAATTGTGTAGAATGTAGAAATGATTTGCATTATTTCATGAAATTTGATATTGTTATTTACTGTGATCAGACTGCTTTGAAACATACAGCAACAAAGAGGTATAACAGCTTTTAAATATTTAAGATTTACAAAATATTAGTGTTACCAGACGTTCGCATTTACTTAATAAAATTGCATTTTTTGCCTGTTAAATTAATGCAAAGAAAGCAATTAAAAAGTTTCCGACTTTTATTTTGTATTATTTTGTGATTGTATATTGCGTCCTATGTAAGAAACATTTTTTTTAAATCTCTTTCTCATTCATAAGTTAAAACATAAAGTAAACAATAATCGATCAACCAATAATTGTTAATTATTTGTACTACTGACTCTAGCGGTGGGATTTATAAACAGACATAAACATATACACAATTGTGTTGTTTGTTTGTATTTTATTTGTGCAATATAATTTTAAAGACATTTAGTGTACACAACTTATTAAGGTTATAAAAAGTGCAAGCTTTAAAAAGGTAATGAGATAACAACAAAATAACAAAAACATCATAAAATATAATAAAGTACCGTAAAACTTACTAGATCTTGTATTTATTTACTAAGTAGTTTTCATAAAATATGTATTGTACTGACCAGCAATACAAATCTCACCTTAAAGTGAAGATGAGATAAGAAAGGGTTTCTTATCTCACCTTAGGTGCTCGGTAAGAAAGGGTTTCAAAAATTCGAAATTTTAAGGTTAGTTTTGGGGTCAAAGTTACTAAAAAAAAAAAACACCGAACGGATTAGAATGAAATTTGGTAGGTAGCTTCCTCTAGGGCTTAGGTGCTCGCTAAGAAAGTTTTCAAAAAATTCTAAATTTTAGGGTGGGTTCGGTGGGTCAAAGTTACTAAAAATCCCCATAAGAAATACATAGTATAATATATTTATTGATATATTTTTTTTTTGTTAATATACATTTAACTTTTATTTGTTCAAACATGGAAAAAATTTCTTTGTGTGTTAGCTACATTACTGTGGAAAACGAAAACCACACCCACACTGTTAAAGAGGAATTTCTGCAGTTCGTACCGATGACTGAGCTTACAGGCAAAGGATTGGCAGGGAAAATTCTAGAAAGTTATGGGATAAACATGAACGGTTTAAGAGATCAAGGCTATGATGGGGCATCGGCAATGTCTGGACAATACAATGTGTAAACAAATTTGTTTAAGACAAACATCTTTGGCTTTGTATACGTACCCTGTGCGGCCCACTGCACGGCACTCGTTGAATTTAGCCGTAACAAGAGCATGTGAGGTCCGTGAAATAAGCAACTGTCTCGGCACAATAGAAGAATGTTACGTATTTTTCAAAAAGCCCAAAAGGCATGATGTTCTTAATGATGTCATTGACAAATCAGAAATAGACAAAACAATAAAAACCTTAAAAAGGTTGTGTGCCACACGTTGAGTGGCAAAGTTTTATGCAGTTCGAGATTTTATGCATATTCTTGATTTCGTCCTTGAATTCCTAGACATGATTTCCTCTTGGAAGGATGGCTCTGGACCCAAGAACTTGAATTGGGCAATATTAAATATAGAGTTTTGTGGCTGTATACGTTCTTGCAAATATTTTCGCTTTTGGTATGCCGTTGCTTTTGGTAGTTTCTCCTTCCAGGTTAATCACCCCCCAAATTAAAATCCTACTTACGCTACTGGTTGTAGTTGTAGGGACATCCCATCTTATGTGTTTTGTTGTATATGTGAGTGTTTCGCCGACGTGGTATTTATACAATGCTATTAAATTCGTACAATAATAATTACAGTACATAAACTGTAATAATTACGAATTTTGCATGTACTTTATTGCTATTTAATACAGTATTTTTTCGTTTTTAGCGACCGTGAATAATCGAAACCACGAATACCAAGCCCGCGAATTATTATCATTACTGTATTAAATAACCTATCAAAAAATTTCACAGTATGTAAATACCATAAATAATTTATTATGTACTAAATACTTCAACAATGTGATTTTCCTGTGTTATTGTTTTTTTCATTTATTCAAAATTACATTTATAATTCCTAACAAATATTGCCGGAGAAATACGTCTATGAAGTACGAGAAAACTATACTATGTGTATAAAATAAAAGTATTACTTTGTATGCTACATCCAGTTTGAGGAATATAAACTAGGTCAATTGAATCAAACCCAAATAAATAATTGCAATTTTAAACAAATATTTCTCTAGGTTTGTCATGGATGCCCGTGCAAACAGTCCTCGAACACTGATTCGCTGCGCTCAGGGTTTTCTTAAACTCCCTTTGCCATACAGGGATGTGAAGACAGCGAAAAAACTCATTGATAATTGTTTAGAACTATCACCGGAGAATCCTTACTTTCATCAAGTTGCTGCAATGCTGTATGAGCGTCATCGGCCAGTAAGTCAAATCTTACACAAAAGAGGGTTAATTGCTTTAAAAATATGAATAAGCTAACAAAAATGCGTGAGATATTATTTTAAGTATTATTTGTAATTCAATTCAGGCCTAGTTCTAAAATCTCCCGATTAAGTTCCCGATAGTTACCCGGCGGATACATTTAACCTGCCGACAAACCCACCCGCAAATATATTGCGTTCTACAATGGGTTTTAATCTCTTCGATAACTACCAGGAACTTACCTGTTAGATTTACAATTTTACATGTAGGTTGGTACACATTGTCGACTGTGATTGGTCGAAATAAGGTTAAGGAACGCTCCTTAGCGACGAATAACGAACTAGCGTACTAACTTTGAAAAGGCTAAAGGCATAATAGGTGGATGTCTTGTGACATTATTATTACGTGCAAAAATTATTTGCAATGAAGCAATCAATCCCAACACAAAAAAAACCGTAACCCAAGGTGGGATAGCACGTTTCTAAAACAAGTACGAAAAACAAAAATTGATTATAATGGCTAAAGGTGCCATGGGAGTTGTTTTTATTTATAAAAGTCAAAAAATTAAGTGACTAATTAGTTGCAGTTTAAATAAAATTAAACCTTATAACATTATTACTAGCGTACGTTGTATTTTATTATTTATTTTTACTATTTATTCTATTTGTAGGTTATTTTTCTCCAATAATTTCTACAAGGAAACTAACTGTTTCCTTCGTTAACCGAAATAAATAAAAAAATACTTTATCCTTCCAAAAATCAAAATTTAAACTATTCTATACTTTTATCTTGGCGATAACTTGTTGTCGGGTGCTTCAAGTAGCCGATAACTTTATCGGTAGGATAGCCAAGTTTATTCTGCCGACAGTGGTTATCGGCCAATAGTAGAACACCTTCTTTTAATTTATCGGGAGGATAGCTCTATCGGGAACTAGTCGGGAGATTGTAGATCTCCGGGCCTCAATGTGTAACATTGAGTATGAAAAAGAGCACAACGAAGTAGCATACATTTGTACCCTTTCCACATTTTATTTTATAATTCCCTCTTGTTTATCTGAATGTGAACTCTCATTTATTTATTACAATCATTACGTTTTTAGTTTTCCCTGTATTATTTGTTAGATGAATCTCAATATTGACACAATTTAAACGTGGCTGAAACCTTCCTGTATTCTCTTAACATATTTGTACAAAGGTATTTATTTATGTCTTACCTCCGTAAATTCCTTCATGTGCATGAGCTTTACTCGTTTTTTGTTGATAAGTCAAAGTAGTCCCCCTCGTAGCTTTCTCTAAAAGCTTTCTTTCATTTCTTTGTCTTCGAACTCTCTGCCCGCCAGTCATTTCTTCTTTTTTCCTTTTTATTCCAACATTTTATAAGCCAACTGCTTTATACCCTCTTGAAGTTCATTCGCCATTCTATCTCCTCTTTTGCTCCATGTTCATATTTTTTTATTTTTAACTTTTTTCCTAACATTTGTAATTGGTGACACAATAAAACCGCTGTAACAGTATTTTCATACTAATGGTACGTTAACTTTCACAGTTATAATACTTGTTTATTATTACTAAAAATTATATTATAAGTTAATTAGAGCAGAAATCTCTACTGAATAATCTTACCAATGATACTGAATGCTTTAAAAATTGATATCTTAAGTCTGATTACTTTGACTGAAAAAATCAAATGAAAAAATTCTTAATTTTTTGTATATATGTTTCTTAATACATATTAAACACATTTTGTTATTTCAAATTTTTCGTTAAAGTAAATATTAAGGGAGCTATCAAACACCAAACAAATGGATTCTCGAAGTATGAAAATTTACTTTATTAACTATATTTCTTAAATTATTTAAAATACGCAAAAATGGTACAAATAAAACTTGTAGTATGTATCTTTAGCTTTAATATGACGTGGATAATTACTTGTTTAAATTGATCGCTTGCCTTTGGGACGTTGTCAAAGGGACCCTTGCACGCCGCTCCAGTGGTCCGATGCAGGTTTTATAACAGCCCGCGTAGATATGTACAATGGATGTTGCAATATTATTTTAGTAAATGTGTGTGCTTATATACTGTTTGTAATATTTATATAAATATATATATTAGATTGTAAGTAGATTGCAAAAATGTATTCCCCCCAAAAGATTCTTGCGCCATCAAACCCTACTGTGGGCACCCCTGATTACAACCAAAGTAGAAACTGTATAAGTAAGCTTTGTTTAATTAATTTACTTCTTTTCAGTATCGGAATTACAATAAAGCCGTAAGACATCTTGAAATTTCTTCGCATTTGGGAAATTGGGACGCTACGATGCAAATGATTGAACTAAAATCAAAATTATATGAAATGTACGACCAATATGATGATTTAAATTCGGCAAAAAGGTTCACGGAAGGAGCTGTGAAACTAAAGACAGCAAAAGAAATTGGTGCATATAACTTGTTTAAGAAACGAGATATCACATCAGCACTGAAGGACTTCTGTTTTATCGTTAAAGAAAACAGAGGATCTCTTTTAGAGGTAGGTCTGGAAGAAGGATCTCGGGGAAGGGACCATAAGAGCCATAGAGCTTTGAAGGTCAGTGAGGTATTTTTAAGTTATTTCTGCGACACGGTAGAACAGTAGAAATAAAAGAGCTTTAATGTTGTAAAAAGTAGATTCATAAAACAAAAATTGAGTTTTCTTAGTGTAAAGTAGGTTGGCTAGCCTGCAATATCTGTCAGAACATTAGATACCCATTTAATAAGTTTAAACAAGCTCAAATCAAAAGGATAAATGTTTTACTAAACCCAAATTTTGAATACATTTGTATAGTGCTTATGTAAAATGTATCAGACATATTTAGGTATTTTATAGAATCAACAAAAAGTTTATTTGATGTGATAATCTATATCTTTCATCCATATATAATAGACTTTTTGCTAATTAATAACTTCCCTGACAAGTTTTAAAATAAAACTACATTTTGTATTAAAAACGTACATGAAAAGTAATAAAATACAAAATAATGTTATTTAGCAAAACAAAAAATTAATTCTCATTTTAAATTAAATTTTCATAGGCAATTAATGTTTTTAAAATTCCACCTTAACAACTAATATCTTGTTTTATATTCTTCGGGTAGAATTCTTGTCACACTGCCTCCTCTTCTCTCCTGTAGAACCTTGGCATAGCCCACATCCAAAAATATGTTTTAGAACTACCAACTCATTACAATTACTTCAAAGCTTCAATTGGACAGTGAACATGCAAACCTAATATTAGGAACACAAATAAAGGAGAGAGTCCTAAAATCCCAATATACAGAGCCAAATATATAAAAAAATAGTCTAGTTAGTTTCTAGCCTGCTGTCTTCACTGCCCAAATTAATCTTTTAGTATTAAAACACTAAACACAGAAAAAACACAATATATTGCTTACTAAATATACAAAATATGTCCAGTAAATATCAATTAGAAACTGTAATTAAAAAATAGCTTGTACTGTACAAATAAATTATAAATCAAAAAGGAATACTGACTCTTCCATCAAAAACATGAAATTTACAGTTCACTTCTAGAACTATCTTTTTTCTATTTCACATCATCAGTTTATCCAGACATTTTCCAAAATATCTTTATAATATTCTTATAACCTTACATAACCCTTCTTCAAATTATTCTTGTCCACTTCATCCTTCTGCTCTGTCTTAATCTTCCTCAATGTTAAAAAAAAATAAACCGATAGATTTGTTTATTTACAACAACAAAATATTTCTTACAGAAACAAGTGTGCTGTCGATCTTAAAATACAAACAATTCAATAACATTAAAAATGGTTACAACCCTATATTAATCATACATTTGACAGACATTTTTAATTGTATTTCCTTGCTTATTGCTTAGTTTCAAAATGGATTTATAAAATATTAATTTGCATTATAATAAACGTAATTTATATTTTCTACCATTATTTTATTTCATTTAGACGAAGAGAGGGAACTCTGTAATTCTCTTTGTTTCTGGTGCTTTAACCATGTTTAAAACAATTTAAATCCAACATTATTATATATATACAAGAGAAAGATAGTATTGATGAAGAAAATGCTTACACATTTCTAAATGACACTTTTAAAATTGTAAATTGGTATTTCGTTCCAACATCTTTTTATTTTTTAATTCATTCATTATTTTACAGATTTCCACATTACCTACAGGCTCAAAAGTACAAATTGAATGTACAACTTTAGCCTTAATTATATTTTATCAAGATGTTTTCACTGTCTATAAGTAGTTTTAAATTTGAAGCAATTTTTGTAAAATAATCATTAAATCTGTTTGCTGCTACTGTCAGCAGATGACTTGAATGCTTGCTTATGGAATGCGGCTGCTATTGGCTAGAGCAGCCTTGTCCATAAGCCTCGCCAATAGTAGCGTGGTTGTCATAGTGACGACAGACCCTACCACTAGTTAGTGCTGTGGTGGGAGAACTCTTTCCCGCACCCCGCTGAACCCTCGCAAGCATTCAAGTCATCTGCTGACAGTACTTTAGTTTTCATTTTACCCCACATGTAAAGTTTTACCATCCACTACCGCCTTTTTACTTGGTTTACACTAAGTTAGACCAATTTGGTTTTTTACAATGTACCAAAAAGCTTTGCAATTATTTTCAAAAACTACTAATCTTCAAGTTATCAGTTTTTTAACTCTACTAATACTTAACTGTGTCATTGGCGGATCCAGGGGGGGCTGTGGGGGCTGCAGCCCCATCCTTTGGGTTATTATATGTTTGTTTTGTTTAATCGTCTAAGTGGTAAACTGCTCAATTGAGTAGTTTCAGACAACACAACTTGTATCGAATAATTTCACCCACTAAATATTATTCAATCTCAATAAAACAAAAACCATTGGAAAGGAAATGTTTTAACCTTTAATTTTTGTATTTACAAATTTCTTCTAAAAGGTATATTTACTTATGTAATCATCGTTGTAAAATTGTACTTGTCTAAATCAATTGATGCCGCGCTAAAAAGCATAAGGAAATGACGCAAACTCACTTTTTAAAGGCACATAACCGTAAGACAGACTTGTATCGAGAAGAAGTTAAGGACACCATTGGTTTCGTCAAGATTTGAAATTTCTACCACGATCTTCTAATCATTCGTCACTCTTACAGTTTCTTAGATGTGAAGTTTTCTGTAAACCCTTGCAATTGGACAGTTTTCAACGAATGAGAAAGCACATTTTGCAATCAATGTATCTATTACAAATCTATATATTCGTATAATGATTTTTATATCGATTTGAAGTGCAAGTTCTATATTTTCGTTTGATATAAGGAAAACCTGGTTTAGTGTTCCGAAGCGTGAACTATGTATGTTTTCAACGCCCTAGGCGCGTAGTCGTTACCTTTTCCCGTCTCGCTGGAACTGTATACTATACGTTTGTGATAATTTTGTTTAGTTGCCCTAATTTAGCGAAATAAATTAATAGAATAAGGCTATTTGAAATTTTCAAGTATACAGTTCAATTCTATAATTTATTCTCTACAATTTGTTTTAATAAAATTTCAGTTTTGGGTAAAGCATATAATCCTTAATTCCTATTCAAAATTGGTGCTCGTGATATAGTCTAAAAGGACGTTTTCAAGCCATGTATTAAAAAAAAATATTATTTTATACACCCCTCCCGGGATAGGAGACAGCCCCCTCCTTGAAAACCGGCTGGATCCGCCCATGAACTGTGTACTAATATTGTAATTTTTAAATAAGCAATGAAATTGTCATCTCTATTTAACTTAGCTTCATAATGGATGTTATTTGAATTCCAAGACTAATGATTTTAACCACATGTCTAGGTAACTATGACCTATAAAAAATGAAAACTATCTCGCCCTTGTTAAATGTTCTATTGTTTCACTAACTGCGCTCATTTACGTCACATTGTAACGTATTAAAAATTAGTAAACTTTTAATTTGTTGACAAATTAAAAAAAAAATGAAAGAAACTCTTAACATATCTCTCAATATCCATTAGAACTATCTACACACATCCATTTGACTTTGCAGTATTTCTACACGGTATTAGAAACTAATAAAGTACTTCTAGTAGGCCTAAACAGATATTTAGTATAAGAAAAGGTAAAATAATTTTATAATAGCTAAAACCAGATTAATTTATTAGTGATTTTTTTCAACTAGTTATAGTAATAATTAGTTTAAGTTATTTATTACCTTATTTTCAGCAATTTTGAGCATAACACGGTAGTTTTGTTAATTTATACGTAAAAAATCATTACTTAAATTCCAAAACTTTTCAGGAAATATTCTGTCCACAGGGAAGAACCATTCCTGCAATATACTATTGTTGTATATTTCTTGTACAATAATTAATTACTTTAGTGTTAATATTTTTGTTGCAGTGTACGTTCATTGTCGTATACCCAACAAATAAACCAATTAATCTCCTGAAAATTGTAGTGGATGAAACAAGACTATCTCTTGAAAAGTGTAATTCTCAAGAAAAGATGCAATTACAAAGTTTCCTGGATGATATTGGACAGCATTTCCCAGGATTACTCCTAAATCCGCCTACAAGTGGTCAAATTGATGATGTTATTATTTCTTCCAGATATTTTACACAAAGATATCGTAATTAAATCTAGAAGTAGTCGATAGTTTTTACAGGCCAAGTCCAAATTTAAGTTTAATGTTTATATTAAGAAAACTGTTTCAGTTCAAATGTAAAGGTTTTATAATTAAAAATCTCTTTTTATTGTACTTTTTAGAATTTGTATTGTATTTTGTATTGTATCTGTCCCAATAATGCAAAACACATCTATCTTTCTGGATTAAAATGAAGCATTCATTCATACCACATTAAGGCAGGAGTGCCAACCTATGTGTAAAAGAAGAATGTAGAACCATCCTGATTTTAAATTTTATTTCTATGTGTGTCAAGTTTATGTAATTTTTTTGTTGTAATTGTAAATGGCTCTTGGACAGATTACAATAAAACAAATCACTCATTTATTTAATAAAATTACCGATATTTTATTTATCAAACCAACTTTAATTGAATAAAACTTCGGGGAGTATCCACTCATGGTAATCCAATTTTTATAATCATAAATCTTGTATTATAGTCTACTTTGTTTTTATGAATAAAGTTTAGCAGATGATAGCATTTACTAGCACCTACTTAAAATGTATTTAATTTTACTTCAGCCCATAATTGGAGGTTATATAAATATTTTGCAGCCAAAGTTGCAGGTTCAATCAAGTAATGTATTAGTTCAGTACCAAGATGAAGTTTCAGTGGCTATTTCCCTGTCTGAAGTTTTTCTGACTGCAATTATCAAACTATCCCAACAACTATTAATGGCAATGGCAGAAAGCCTAACACTGCACACATTTTTTTAATGTCTTTTGTCAGTTTTGTAATTGCAGTTCTGTTGTTCTGAGAATGTTTGGCTGAACACCTGTTCATAATAATTCTTGTGAAGACCTTTTCTTGTCTTGAATGACTGAATAGACAAACAATAGAATTAGTTAAGAAAGTCTGAATATATTTTACTATTTATTATTGCATTCCGTAGTAGCACATAATATGTAATCAACAATTACACACAAACTAAAATATTGCGATCTTTTATTTTAATTTTGACATGTCTGTGATATTCATTCTAAATACTTAAATATCTTGAACGACCACTTTACCTAGATACATTTCTCTACTTTAGTTTAACTTCAATTGTAGAAATAACAATCCATCGTAATCTGTGACCTAACCCGCCGTAACTCCCATGGTGAGAAAAACTTCATTGATATGCAAAATATCAACTTCATTTTTATTAAATTCTGTAACTATAGTTTGTGCAAATAGGGAAGGCGGTTGGAAAAGGTTCCTACCTGCCACTAACTTCGCACACGCACGCAAACTCACGGGCTACCGACCCTAATTAGTTGCGGTGCATTACCTTAGATGTTCTCAATACCTTAGTTTTTGTTATATTGTATTTTAAAGAAAACATATATTAGTGTGATTCTGATTCTGATTTATTATGATCCAGTAAATATTTCTGAGCAAATAGATACCAAACACGTCATGTATGCAACAAACCATTCAAATAAATATTAATAAATATTATAGCAACCAAGTCCGCTTAATAAACCGATAATTTTAAAGTTATTTTAATGGATAGTCGTAAACACGCAGTGTTTGGTATCCATTTGCTTAGAATTAATTACTGAATCATAATAATTCAGAATCACAATCATGCTAATATATAGGTTAATTTTAAAATACGATATAAAAAAACTATTGTATAGAGTACAATTCCCAATTGTTGACGCACCGATCCTAATGAGGGTCAGTCATAAACCCTGCGCTTGTGTGAGTGGGATGGTTGAAAACGACCGACCGCCTTCCCAGTTTGCACAAGGTATAATTGAAATATATTCATACGGCGCCATGTATTCTTCAATGGGCGTATCTGAAAACGGATGAGAGCATCTGCGCTGTTTTTTGAGTCATTGGGGGGGGGGTATGGGAGGAGGAGAAGATCTGCCTATCACGCCATCAGTCTTATTCTCACCAGCAAGCAACCGCGTCACTGCTTCAAATAAGTTTTTCCTCACCACTCGAGTGATCCCGTTAGAATCTAGTTAGTTTTTTGTTTGTATATTATTAGCGAATTTTCATAGGAAAAATGAGCTATTGCAGTCGAGCTACCCAAGGTCGGGAGTAGCAAATGAGCACCGATCATAGTCTTCAGAACACATTTTGGGGTGTCATTAAAAATCATATGTATACAGGTGATCAACTCAAGATGGCCACCACTGGGATCTCGAAAACTATAAAAGTTACAACAAACTTTAAATTTTGGGACCTTCCCTACTTTTTCCCGTGCATTAAAAATACAATATTCAAATTTCCAAAAACTCCGCCATTTTTCCAATATAGCCTAGCGGCCAACTTAATTTTTTCAAATGGAAACCCCTATTTTTTATGTTTAATTTTGATATGAAACACAAATTTAAGACATTTTTATTCTGTTGTATTGTTTCCTAAACCCAACCGTTTATGAGATACAGCCTCTCAAACATTTTATATTTTATGTGATTTTTTTAAATTGGTCTACCACTGGGATCTCAGAAAGTATTAATTTTACAGCAAACTTTAAATGGGGGACCTTTCCTTGTTTTATGAGAAATAAAAAAAATGTAGTTAAAATATTTCTAAATGGACGCCATTTTCCAATATGGCGGTCAACTTTGAAATTTCTAATGGAAA
>JAGFPH010009939.1:0-13021 GCA_018207615.1 Philaenus spumarius | reverse complement strand
AATTGGATGATGATAACAAAAACAATTCATTTCTATACGAAATAAAACCTGCTTTGGTTCATATTATACTGGCCACAAAAGCACATCTTGTCAAAAAAAGTGATGTTTCTTCAGTAAGTTTTCTTATTACCAATGTAAACTCTTTTTGTTAGTTTAAACAAAACAGTATTACACACTATTAACACTATTCAAATTCTTTCACTGTATTTGAAACACAGTTGAATTTAGGAAACAATTATTTTTTCTTTTTAACTTACGCTAACTAAATCTATGCTCAAATGTATTAGCAACAACTAGCTAAAAGTAGGGCTAAAGACATTAATCATATTAAACGTGAGCTTACATTATCGGTGTAACCTAACCTAAGTTGTTAAAGCTCCTTTTACTTAACCTTACTTACGCTGACTTCATATAACCTAGCATAAATTCTCTAGTAACTTTTCTAGTGCTTTGCTTAATCTAGTCTCAGTCTAACCTATGCTAAAATTTATTTAATCTGTCAGAAAGTAGGCTCAAAGTCTATATTTCGAACACAAGCTTACATTATTATGCTTCTAACCTAACATTACTTGTTTTAAAGCTACTTTTACCTAACCTCACTTACGCTAACTTTGAATAGGCTAACCTAACATAACTTCAGTTCACTTTTCCAGAACTTTGTTTAATCTAGTCTTAGGCTGGCCGCACACTGAGGCAGCATTTTGTTGTACAGCACGTGCTTTGGACATTTTGCTTAGAGCATTTTGCGTTATTGCTCTCTCAGTCTGCGGACGTATGCAGTGTGCTGGCGAACATTGAGCAACTAGCGGTGTCATTCAACCCTGTGTGGATGTTAGTTCAGTCAAATGGTATTTTTTCCAGGAAAAAATATATCAGTTTTTTTCTCACTTGCTCTATATGTTTTTGGGGTGCTGAAACCGAATTTCAACTTTTCTACTTCCCATAGATATGGTTTCACAACAAAAATCGCAAAAAACCTAAAAATTTTCGACTTTTTAAAAGTTTTTTGCCAAAAAGTCATAAAACTTTGCATTTTTCGAGGTAGGCTAATCTATACAAAATTAAAGTATACTAAATTTCCTACAAATAGCACCCTTCAAATGTATATATTTTGGTTGAACGATTTGGCCGCTAAAGTGCACTAAAAAAAGGCAAAAATTTCCTAAATTGTGGAAACCCTAGTTTTTTGTTAGTTTTTCGCTTGTAGAATTGTAGAATTCTACAGAATTGAAACTACATTAAATCCTCTACAAATTGCACACCTTAATCACTTATTTTGGCCAAATCTAGAGCGCGTTGAAATTTTATGTTATTACGCGAAACTGCTAAGTCAAGATTCCTTAAAACCCAAAACTCGGTAGAGACCTACATTATCACAATTTACTTGTTAAAAACTATTTATTTGGACTTTAATTAATAATACATGTAATTACTTATTAATTATACAACGATTTAATTACTAATTAATTAAATTAATATAATTAATTAATTAAGTATTTTGTCCAATGTATGTTTGTTTATTCAGTCACAAAATACTTCTATAAAAAGTTTAGCAGAAGTTAGCAGAATGCAAGCATTTTTGTAACTACACACATAGTTTTTAAGTTACAAGCGAAAAACTAACAAAAAACTGGGTTTTCCACAAAGTAGGAAATTTTTGCCTTTTTTCAGTGCGCTTTAGCGGTCAAACAGTTCAAACATAAAATACTCTCTTGAGTGGTGCTTTTTGTACGAAATTTAATGTTCTTAAATTTTGTATAAAATAGTCTACCTCAAAAAGTGCACTTTAAAAACGTCGAAAATGTTGAGTTTTTTTTGCAATTTTCGTTGTGAAGTAGCAAAGTTGCAATCCGTGGGAAGTAGCAAAGTTGAAATTCGAATTCAGCACCCCAAAAAAACATACAGAAGGAATAAGAAAAAAACTTCTATATTTTTTCCTGAAATAGGCATCAACGGAGACTACTTAGGTTTGACTGGACTAAGTAGTTTACACTAAGATGTGTGAGGAAGGCTCGCGCTTGCGCAGATCGATTTGTTCTGAGCGTTTTGTTGTATCGTGTTCAATCGGGAACTAGGCGTCCGGCACTGCTTCGAGCGCTCTATGGTTCTCTAGAGCGCTGTACAGCATTTGTTCTGTCAGTGTGCGGCGTCCTATTCAGGGGTTTACTTGTAATTTTTCCAGTACCGGAACGCTGCCGGAACTGAACAAAAATACTCCGCCGGAAAATTTTTGAAATTTTAACTTCTAAAACTCCTATTTTACGTATCTTTGCCGAATATAAGGATGCAGATAATATACTTACTTTCATAAGAAAAGTACACGTGTATATGTGACTATTTTTGTTCTTGTATAAAACACATAGCAAATTTTAGAGACGCATACTATTTTAAGCAATAACTTCGCAAAATGTCTCTTTTTTAGTCAATAGAATTTATCAGAAATTTAAATCCTCGGTAAAAGACTTTAAACCTAAACACATTTTACGTATTATAGCAAGAAATTACTTTTCTTTTATTATAGCAAGAAATAACTTTTCTTATGCAAGAACAATTAAATGCAAGCAAGCTTATCACGAGAACACAACACAAATAAAGGCGCTAAATTGCCGTGCGGCCGGTGTTCAGGTATCTACGTTTAAATATTTTCCTCGTCTTTCGACCTTGTATTTGTGACGGCGTTTGTCAGTGTACACCATTGTTTGTTTGTTGTCCATGTTGTGCTCTCTTTTGGGATATTTATATTTTAATTAATTAATTAATCGTGAAGTGAAATGAATTATTCGATAAGTACTAATCACTAAATGTGATCCAAATTATATCATATTTGGTCTTATTTTGATTACAATATTCTAATCAATATATGTTATAAACTGTTTCATGCCGAAAAAGTTAATAATAGAAAAGTTTAAGCAACGCTGGTTTTTAAACTTGTCGGCCTGCTCGACTCTGAATCATCGGTCTCTTAGGCAGGTTTCACACCAAAGCCAGGCCGGGCGAAAATCGCTTGAAGACTGATTACACAGTATTTCAATGGGAGCTTTCAAATAGGACGCCGGGCTTGACAGAGCGATTTTGAGCAGTCTGCCTCCCTCTACTTCAAGCGGTTTCTGCCTGCGTTTTACTTTCTCCATCTTATACGTAGTATATAGAGAAAGTATTGCTTTCGTCCAAATTTTCGAATTTGAATGTTTAGTGGAATTATCTGTGTTGGTGCTCCCTGAACCCAAAAATATTTTTAGTGGAATTATTTGTTTTGGTGCTCCCTGAACCCAAAAAAGTGTTTTTTTGGTGATGTCTGTCCGTGTGTCTGTAAGGATGTGTACAGAGCTGGAGACCATACAAACGGTTCGATTTTGATGAAATTTGGTATGTAGGTGTAGTTCTAGAATATCTCCAGGCGTTTTTTTAATTTTTTTCAAATTTTTGATATTGAAGGGGTTTTAACCCCCAAAAATGGTCATAAAACGAGAAAAATGAAAATTTCTCAAAAACGGCTATAACGATTTTGATAAAATTTTGCTTATTTGTAGCCCTTAATGTACCCTACCATATGCAAAAAAAACGCATCTTCCTAAAAATTCTCGTTTAGATAATAATAATAACTGATTTTTGGGGGTTTTTGGCTAAAAAGGGGGTTGTTTTTCAAAAAATTTCAAAACCATTTTTCATGCATCTATACAGGCCTAATTGACATGTTTGGTGCAAATTTGTTCCAAATCGATCGAATAGTTCAAATAATAATAATAATAATAATAATATAATATATGGATTTGTGTTACATGCATCTAATATTTTCCATGGTAACATTTTCCTACTTTTGCAATTCTAAATAACCACCTCCTGTGCTACTTTTGGGAAGGTATAAAGTTTTAACTGGGAGAAAGTATGTGGCAGTTATCTGGTATAGTTTATTTCAGTTTAGCTCGGTGTCCCGGCCAGTGTCTCAGCTGTTTGTAGCCGTTCTCAGCGTTCACTGAACATCAAAGGTGTGCCGCGAAGCTGGCAAAAGTGTGCGTTCCGGTACCAGTAAACCCCTGGTCCTATTTGAATACATGGAGGGCTAGTATTCAGTAAAACATTTTGCTGTAGAGCACTTGCTTTTAGCAGAATGCTCTCTCAGTGTGCGGCCGGCCTAAGTCTAACTTACGCAATCCTAACCTATTCTAGTTTATCTATCTGCCAGAAAGACGGCTTATTTCCAAATCTTTGAATCATGGACATTTCCATAAACGTCAAAACTTGCATCTTACTTTACTAGCACATTTATTCTATGAAACATGATCCTATTAATACAATTTAATCTTGCAGCTAAACCACTGACGTGAGTTGAGCAAATTTCAAAAATTAAGTTTATATATTTTTTTTCAACCAACTATTTATTAAATTGAACTACTCAAGAAGGCGCTGAATAGCTGCTTGCGTGTAAGAAATATTTTAGTAGAATATGTTTGCACGTCAGTCTCCAACCCGGGATCACGCGCTGCTTTTGCTTGCAGCCTTGGATATCGACTACTGCTCTTCGCTCTCAGCTGAAAAACTCGGTTCATTTTTGGCCTTGAATCAGAAGCTGCCCTCACGGTAAAATCCCCCATGTGGATTTGAATCGGATACTTACACGATATTTTTTAAGTTTTGATAGATTTTGGGAGAACCAGACAGCCTATAAGGTCTTGTGAAAAAATTAATGTGCAGAATAATCTAATATTTTTTTTTAATGTAAATCTCTAAAAGTTTCATTCTAGTACGGAAAATCTCGAAAATAATCTTTGAAAACCGACGTGTTAAATAAATTTTGACCAAATCGGATGTAAAATGTGGCCATTAGATTGCGAACACATATATATGCATAGGCCTATATTATAGGCTACATATATTTTCTAATGACACCCCAAAACGTGTTCTGATCAGTGCTCATTTACTACTTCCAACCTTAGGTCTCAAAATAAGAGTGTGTAAGGCCCTGTTTATGCACTAGCGGTCGACTTTTATAAGTGCATTGAGTTAAATGGGCACGTTTATGCAACAAGAAGCAGACTGGCGAGCCACAGCGGTTCACAGAAACAGAGCGGTGCACTTACAAACCGCAGTTTTTTGCGGTTTCAAAATGCAATGGTTTAAATGGGAGCGTTTATGCACAGCGGCTCACTGCTCCCGCCATGTCATTGCTGCCAACCTACCCGGTATGATCCATCGCACACTTATAACACTTTTTCAGACTGACAGGACTGGAGAACAGTTGGCAGCACTGACTCCTCCCACAACAGTGTTTAAAAAACGAGCGGGTAGTCGCCGTGGTCAATTGCTTGACAAAATTGTCAGCGGTCGACCGCTAGTGCATAAACGAGGCCTAATAGCTCATTTTTCTATGGAAAGCTAATAATCATTAGAGAATTTCAACAGTTTTTTATGTGGATATAAGTGGGTTAATCCCCAATTATTGTTGACATTTATTGAAATGTAGGCATGTTTGACCATTTCATTCTAGTGTCATTCATTTCCTTTAAATTTTTTTGTAATATAAACTTTATCCAGTAATGTGCTTTTGCCCCTATGTTATCAACAACGTTACTAATTGTCTTGCATTCTGTCGTATTATACATCACATTTATAATTACATTTGGCATATTTAAAGCACCACATAAAATTCTGTCACAACACAAACAAGTAACCACAATGAAATTTTTTTTGTAAAATAAGTACAGTAGAACCCATCTTAACCGGTCTGGTCGGGACCAAGACCCTGGCCGGTTACCTGTTTGGCCGGTTGATTCGAGGTTCCTGCAAAAAATAGATTTTTTTTCAAAAATAACCTACATATTTCATAAATAAACAAGCAAATAAGATGTTATTTCATCCCATTTTATTGTATGTACCACATACATAAACAAACACCAACAAGTTAAACATTTTAAACTTTTAAATCTGAATTTACATTTACCGTATCAAAAAATCTGTTATTTTTATCTGTTCTTTAACATTTAAAGATTTTTAATGCCTAGTCTCTCCAATTTCGTACATTTATCACGTCTAATGCCGTTGAATCTTTTTGCTGTTCAACATATTACGCAATATGTTAGAAATATTACGTATTTTGCTCCCACGAAATTCAGTAAAGGTTCCGACAAAGCAACAGACGAAGAAAAAGAAAGAAATGATGCCGCTTTATCAATTGATTTTAAGAAAAAATACAGTTGCCACGGAAGCAAGAGGGGAATCAAACTCACGCTCCCCTCCTCTGTTCTCGCTCTCCTCCCCTGTTCTCTCTGCTAAAATTTGCAGAGATGCAAACTGTAAAAGAGTTTCTGAAGGGATGCATACCTTAAAGAAAATGCAAGATCTCTTGCCGTTCCACGACAGAGTGCTCCTTGTAAAATCTCTTATATTTCCATATTTTACTTACTGTAAAACCGTAGTCGGTGACATGTCCGTGGTGTTGGCTAACAGATTGCAGCGGGCACAAAATTACTGTATACGTTTCATTTTTTATTTATATTGCGATGCTCATGTTTCTCTTTATTATAAAACTCTTAACATCTTAAAACTTAATGAACTACGGACATATCATACTCTGATGATATTATACATTCCATTCTACAAACTGGAGTCCTGACTTACCTGGCAGAAAAGTTTGTCTATATCTCTAACTTAAGTTCAAAGAGGACTGGATGATGTGACACTACTCTTGCTATACCTTTGCACCGGACTATGAAATATAATAAATCATTTACTGTGTCCGCTTGCCATCTGTGGAATTCGCTACCGGATGCAATTAAGTCTGCTGACGGCCGTGTCCAGTTTTCAAAACTATTGATGCCATATTTATTGTTCAGAGTGGATGATGCACCCCAGTTTTGAGGCGTACATTAGAAGTGTTTATTGTTCAGTTGTATGAATGTTTAAGCTACATTTATTATTATTTATTGTCTGTCAAAGTACTATTTATTTTTAAGAATTTAATTTTATATATTTTTGTAATTTTGTATTGGGGTTAGGTGGAAGAGAGCACTAAATAGTCCTAACCTCGCCCCATAAAAATAAAGTCAATATCTATCTATCTATCTATCTAAAACACTAACACACATTGCACACCTAATGTTGCGTCACCCCACTTTATTTTCCAAGAAATGTCCATTAAACAATCAATGTTTGACACTTTGGCCAGATATAGTAATATAATCTGTTACAGAAAAAAAACCCCTGTTGTTCCTGGCTGGTTAATCCGAAGACCGGTTGATCCAAGGCCGGTTAAGGGGGTTCTACTGTGGGAATATTTTGCAATAAAAGAGTTTACTTATTGTTCTATTTTATCTATTTTCCTTAGTAATTACTTATAAAGTTTACTACTTATCGTAAGTTCATTCTTTAAAAACCATAAGTTAACGTGAATACTGGTACTTCTTTTCATTCAACAGACTCATTTTCCGCTTAAAAGGTTATCTTGGTCAAGTATTATAATTATTATGTTCCTAACATAACCTAACACCTACCTAATTTACCTACATTAAATTCCACATCCATCCTGATATAACATTTCCTTATGTATTAGACATTCTAGTCCATAGAAATAGTTTTACAGATTTAGTTTTAAACGTGTTTCAAATTTTATTTTTTACAGCTGATTGACGCAATACACCCTTTCGCTTCTATGTCCAACAAAGAGCAGGCCGGTATTCAGGGAGTGAAATCAGAAATATGTTTACTTTTGGGTTATGAAGGCCACCAGTTGGCAATTACTTATGCTGAGGAAGCTATAAAACTAAACAACAAAGAGTCTCACTGGTGGTTTTTAGCAGGGAATGCGATGGGTACGTTCCACTTAATATTTGGAAAGTTTTACATTGCGTCTGTTGATATAACCTATTGAACATTGTAAAGCAATTAAATAATAAATTATTCTTGTAACTATTCTTTATTTCAAGGGTGCCTACGGCCTACACAGGCAAGGGCATCCACAGGGATCACAGTGCAAGTTGTACATTGATGTATGCTATTGTCAGGAGTATTTTAAGGATTTCAGAGGGACCTTTGGTAAAGAGCAACATTTTAAATCCAACATAAACGAAAATTTTTACCATATTTATGCAACAAAGTTATTAGTAAACAAATATGCCCTAAAACAATTTCTTGTGTATATATATAAGTGTGAGCATGTTAGCGCACATATATTGTAATATACAGGGTGTCACAAATAACCTTATCTACTATAGGCCCTACAGGATCAGACTGTATACAGTACATTGAAAATATTGAAATAAATTTAAAATGTGTGCAGTAACTTTTCGAATTCGGCTTGCTTTAATCAGCCATTTTCTTTTTTTACAAAACCACTGTATCTCCAGAAATAGATAAGATATTGAGTTCAATTTGGTATACACATTTTGTATGTTGGGATTTGAACACAAAGAATTTATTTTCATAATTTTCAAAATGATGGCCGTTATAGATTTTTAATGTGAAGTATTTTGAAACCCGTTAACTTTACAAAAACTATACAAGAGATAAAATATTTTTATTTTTTAACAGCAGACAAAATGTTTTGTCGTTCCTGTATGCTACCAGGTAAGTAAAAATACTCCCCAGTGGTACAACCGTACACTGTGGAAACATACAAGTAAATTGCTCCGTGTAGAACTGATTCGCAACACTAGCTTCAGACCGTTTGCTCCCTCAGTGTACGCCCTACCTACAAGTGATATTCTAGTCTCGCCGAGCGCCTTACGAATGTAATAACAGAGGCCAGCCTTCTCAACCTTGACTGCATTTGATGCATTTACTCTTTGCTTATGTCGCTTTAGGGGTCCAAAGATTATTAATCCATCACTGCTTTGTTCATGGATATTTCCTGTATATCGTTTATTATAGTAAATGTTGTATTGTCAACAGGAAGAGTGCGTAGACTGAATGGAAAGTGGGATCTGGCTCATAAAAAGGAACTGGATTATTTGGAACAGGCCAAAAAATTGAAAAACAGTCCTTCTTATGCAGTGATCCTTGCGCAATCATGCCGTGAATATGCTAGAAATGCGTTCTTTGCTTCTAAAAATGGAGAGATAGAAGATAACGCCCTTCTTCGAACAAATATAAATAATATGAATAAAAAATCATTAGAACTTTATAAGTAAGTGAAACTAACAAACTAATATCCATATCGTTGTAGTTTTAGTTATTATAAAAATAGTGGTAAAATAAATTCTTCTTATTAATCACTAATTATTTACATTTTTATGAAGTCTGAAATTGTATTGTCTAATTTTAAGTCATGTAGGTTTTAGAAATGTTTTGCATAATTTCGTTATTTACTATGATCAGACTGCTTTGAAACATACAGCAACAAAGAGGTGTAACAGCTTTTAAATATTCAAGATTCACAAAATATTAGAGTTACCAGACGTTCTCATTTTCTTAATAAAATTGCATTTTTCAGATGTTAAATCAATGCCAAGAAAGCAATTAAAAAGTTTCTGACTTTTATTTTGGCATTTTTTTGTATTATTTTGTGATTGTATTCTGCGTCCTACTTAAGAAAAATTTTTTTAGATCTCTTTCTCATTCATAAGTTACAAAATAAAGTAAACAATAATCGATCAACCAATTGTTAATTATTTGTACTACTGACTACCGGTGAGATTTATAAACAGACATAAACATATACACAGTTGTGTTGTTTGTTTGTATTTTATTTGTGCAATATAATTTTAAAGACATTTAGTGTACACAACTTATTAGGGTTATAAAAAGTGCTGGTTTTAAAAAGGTAATGAGACAACAACAAAATAACAAAAACATCATAAAATATAATAAAGTACACTTATTAGATCTTGTATTTATTTATTAAATAGTTTTCATAAAATATATATTGTACTGACCAGCAATACCTTACAGTGAAGATGAAATTGTAAGTCATTTTTAATTCATTATGTTTGTTTTCATAACGTGTGTGTATATAGAGTGTTCATAAAGTCCAGTTAACCCCCTCATTAGTTTTGTTACTGAAAATAAGTTAACAAAACTTTGTATATATATTGTGTTGCATAACAGGAAATTTTTTTGACATATCTGACCCTTAATGATTTTGGAGTGCTTAGCCCAGGGGGTTTAACAATTTCAAATATAAAGGTAGGTCATGTAATACACCTTTGTAAAGCTTATTAAAAGAGACACACAATGGTGTAAATCAGAGCTTAGTATCTTACTTCGTTTTAAAGTAATGGATATTGTTATCTCTCGTATGCTTTTTATAGTTTTCATTTTCGGTTTTACGCTCAAATAAGTCTTTCTTCTATTAAACTTGCTTACTTGTATCTGCCATTTTAACTCTGCACACAATTGTCACTGCGTATAATAATAATATGGACTTATATTTTTTTAAGGTGAAAAACTTGAGCGGCCATCATCGTCTAGCATGAATTTCCAAAAAAACCACCACATTTTTGAGTAAATGAAAGCAGCTGATTAATAATTAGCCTTTGCAATCATCTAATTCTAAATGGTAGACAGAAGTGTTGTCAATATGGATTTCGTGCCATATGCAAAGGGAATTTGTAACCATCTTAAAATTTTGAACAAAAATTCTGAAAGAAATGATGAATTATGAATATGTTATATTTTATATAGAAACAAACTAAATAATGTCCATATTATTTAATTATTACAAAGACGTTAATTCAATTACACATTTTTAATTAGACAGTAGAAAAGTTAGTGTGTGCATTGTATGAAGAGTTCTACTTTATATAGCTAAAAAGATAATATCCTCTTTTTTAAGGAGTAAATAGTGTAACCCTTTATTTATTAGTCCTTTATACTTATTTATAAGATATAAAATATTACATAACCTATCAAAAAAATTTCACAGTGTGTAGTACCATAAATAATTTATTATGTACTAAGTACTTCATCAATGTGATTTTCCTATGTTATTGTTTTTTTTCTTTTCATTTATTCAAAATTACATTTATAATAACAAATATAGCTGGAGAAATACGTCTATGAAGTACGAGAAAACTAGTACTGTGTGTATAAAATAAAAGTATTACTTTATATGTTACATTCAGTTTGAGGAATATTAACTAGGACCATTGACTCAAAACCAAATAAATAATTGCAATTTTAAACAAATATTTCTCCAGGTTTGTCATTGATGCCCGTGCAAACAGTCCTCGAACACTGATTCGCTGCGCTCAGGGTTTGCTTAAACTACCTTACCCATTCAGAGATGTGGAGACAGCAAAGAAACTCATTGATAATTGCTTAGAACTATCGCCGGAGAATCCTTACGTTCATCATGTTGCTGCAATTCTATATGAAAATCATCGGCCAGTAAGTCAAATTTTTCACAAAAGAGGGTAAATTACTTTAAAAATATGTATAAGGAAACTAAAATGCATGAGGCATTATTTTGAGAATTATCGTAATTCAGTTCAATGTTGATTGAGTATGAAAAATAGCACAACAAAGTAGCACACATTTGTACTCTTTACAAATATTTCCACATTTTATTTTTAATTCACTCTTGTTTATCTGAATGCGAACTGTCATTTATTTATTACAATCATTATGTTTTTAGTTTTCCCTGGATTATTTGTTAGATGAATCTCAATATTGACACAATTTAAATGTGGCTGAAACCTTCCTGTAGTCCTCTAGCATATTTGTACAAAGCTTTATGTCTTACCTGCTGAGACGGATTAAGAAAGGCTTAGGCGCTCAATTCGATATTTTTTCAGTTTATTAGTACAAATGATTCAAGTCCCTCAGACAAGATAGTGCAAAGCTATTGCAGTCAACTTTCAAAGGGTAAAGTAGCCTACAGCAGGCCAAACTTAACAGAAGCCTAGAGAACAATGGAAAATTAAAAGTAATAAAAATGTATTTTAAAATTTTAAGTTATAAAGAATTGAAAATGGAGTAAAATATGTTAATGACGTTTTTAGGAAAAAGTTCTCAGTAAAAAGTTATTAACCAATAAAAAAGATAGTAAAAAACTTAAATGTTAGGCCTATTTGTGAATAAATTTCAAAATCATTGTAAAGTAAATAAAAGGTCCTTAAGACAAAAGAAAATCAAATTAAGAAAATTTAAGAAAAATTTAGTTTTAGTTAAGTAAATTTAGGAAAATGATAGCTATAATAACCAATTTAAATTAAAATAAGTTTTACAAGTAAAGTTGTTTAACAGAAAAAAGCAAGCGAAAATCATGCATAGTTATAAGGGTTAAAAGATATTAACGGTTTTATAAATGAAATTAATTATGCAAATTGTTAAGAAAAACTAAATTCACCAAAAGGGTTGTAACTTTACCAAAACGTTATGCACTCAAAAGCGGAAAACGGCAAAGTGAGTCAAAGGACAATGACAAAAAACATTAACAGTGAAACAGAGTAAAAAACCGCAAGATCCGAAAAGCCGCAGATCGTAAACGCGAAAAGTCGCAGAATCCAAATGCGAGATAGTACAACTACAAATCGAGTTTGTACGAAGTGAGGAAGATGATTAAAGCCCAGTACCGCAAACCAGAAATAGATCGGAGCACAGGATCCAGAGAAACAGGATTTAAGGAAAAAATGTGTCACAAACTAGCAAACCAAAAGAAATAGGCAGTCAAGGGAAAGTTTTCATGTTCGAAGCGGAGCGCTGATCAAAGATCGTCAATGCAAATGGGCCAACGGCCAACTAAAGGCAAATTAACCAAATCAAATGTTTTAAGATATACAATTGTAGAGAAATTAAGCAGGGACACTGTAAAAATATTATAAAAATTCTACGCCTACTGCAACCGAAGTGATAAGGCTAAAACAAACTGGAAAGTAGGGTAGTTCAAAATTACGAATTGGTTAGTCTTAAAGCCTAGAGAAGGTAGAGGGTCAAATGTGTAGCTAAAAGAAAGCAGTTGTATGAGAACTCCAAGAAAGTAACCATGCTTCTCGTTATATCATATTATATCAAATTTATAAGTGAACAGTTAGTCTAGATGAGAACTCCGGGAAAGTAACCACGCTTCTCGTTATATCAAATTTATAAG
>JAGFPH010009938.1:27569-43424 GCA_018207615.1 Philaenus spumarius | reverse complement strand
TGACTAAGAAAGGGTTTGAAAAAATTTGAAATTTTAGGGGGGTTTGGGGGGATCAAAGTTATTAAAATACGACATCTTCAAAACTGCCGAATGGATTGGAATGCAATTTTGTATGTAGCTTTCTCTAGGGTCATTGGTGCTCATTAAGAAAGGGTTTGAAAAAATTCGAAATTTTAGGGGGGTTTGGGGGATCAAAGTTTTTAGAAAACGATTTCTTCAAAAATACCGAATGGATTTGAATGAAATTTGGTATGTAGCTTCCTCTAGGGCCATAGGTGCTCACTAAGAAAGGGTATGACAAATTTCGAAATTTTAGGAGGGGTTTGGGTGGATCAAAGTTACTAAAATCATAATTTCAGATCTTTTATTATTATGACAATAGTGCTTTTATTATTTAAGATCTATATATATAAAAGCCAAATACCACTCACTGACTGAACACTTAAAAAGAATACAATTACGTTAAAAAGACTGAAAATACCAACCACCACGGGCAACGCCGTACGGGTCAGCTAGTGGTTTTATATTTTTCTACACCCACGATTTTTGTATACAAAACGAATCAAACAAATAATTTGTTGATTCGGCAAATAATAATAACACATTCACGGCAGTATGAGCTAATATCCCTTTGCTTTCCCTGCACGGGAAAAATATTTGTTTTTAATTATAAAAAAATACTTAACGTTGCTTCCATTTCTTTAAAATTGAATTATCACTTATCTGTAGTTATCTGGTAAATTATTCTACCGTTTAATAGTTAAATTGTTTACTTCTAAGGCATTTTACATGTTTACTTATTTATTTATCATTAATTCCACCAAGCTTCGTCTTTGCCCTTTCCCATTATTTTCCTCTTAGCGTCAAGATAAGAATTAAGAATTTGGTAATAGTAAATTACAATTAATTGCATGAAAAAAGTTGAATTTCGTTAATTTACAATCAAAATTTGAATTTCCACCACATGAGATACCAGTACATTTAATTTTTCAATTAATTTTATTTTTCCTATAATTTACTAGCTGGTCAGATCCGGCTTTTCACGGATAGACAAATCAAAGTTAAATGTATATTAACCAAAAAAATATATCAATAAATATATTATACTATGTATTTCTTATAGGGAATTCTAGTAACTTTGACCTCCCTAACCCCCCCCCCCCGCTAAAATTTCGAATTTGTTTAAAACCTTTCTTAGTGATCACCTACGGCCCTTGAGGAAGCTACATACCAAATTTCATTCCAACCGTTCGGTGGTTTTTGAGATTTCGTGATGAGTGAGTCATTGAGTGATATTTGGATTATATGTATATATATTGAAGCATATTGCTTATAAATGGAACATATTTTTAAAACTTACTACACTTAATTAATATCCTTTATAATTAATTAATGGTTCTGATAATGTTAAGATTAGTTACAACTTTTATTCAAGACTATAGGGCCCCATACTCGCTTCGTTCACCAACCCACGCGGCAACTTACAGCAAAGCATATGCAAACAGATTATTGTTACTTTAATACTTTTACGGGAATGACGATTAAATATTAAAGAGATTTTTTTTTAAATAGTAGAAGGCAATTTTTAAGTTATAAGATATGACCAAAATGGATACGGTATGTAAAAATCGTATGTGTAGAAAAATATGAACCTATGACCAGCATGACCTACAAAAACATAGTTTCGTCATACTGCTTCAAAAATCTCAATACATGTATTGAGGTGCTAAAGTAACTCTTTTTGGGCCTAGGACCAAAAAATATCAGCTGGTGTCGAGGACATTAACTATTAATTATACGAAATATTTAACGATAGTAAACAATGGATACAAACAACAGAACTGATACATACTTCAACTGCCTCGCGTTTAATAAGTATATGCCAAAAATGGTTTATAGTTACTGAACATATTTATGCTGACGTGTTTAACTAGTAAAAACGTTGCAGGTGATGATATTCTGAAAATTTACATAATAATTGGAATAGATTGAAATGAGTTGGAGCAATCAGTAAACCTAAACTTGAAATGCACGTTGATAAGTCTGATGGCTCTAACTTGGCTAATTTTTGAGATACCAACTTGATACTCTGTATAAAAAGTTCAAAATACGGTTTTTAATTGATTGCTAAGTTTTAATTCCATAACATTGAACATTTTCCAAAATAAACCAGCTACATGAATGGACGAGATGACCGCTTTCTGTAAACAAAACACAAATTCATACTTAAGACAGCCCAGATTTCGTCAATATACAATATATTGTCTTCATTCAATTAGTTTAATAGAATAGATATAGTTATAGGCTTCTGTTTGAACAAAACCTTGCTAAAAGCTTTAGTTTAACAGTAAACTATAAATAATAATTCACCTCCTATGTTAATGCGGTCTCCTGTGTGTTGTGATGGTATTCTTTCAAAAATATTAAAAACTTCTTTTAACATTAGTTTAAAGTATTAAATATAATAATCTGTAATTTGAACAAAAGAAACTTTAACAGTCCAAATATAATCACTAAATTTGTTATTATTAGTTCTGCTAAGATGCTAGAAACATTTGTCTTCTTGCTTATCCGCCTTTCTTAGCTTTGTCTTATTTTCGCTTGACGCGTTTCGGGTAGACCCCATCTTCAGAAGCTTTGTTTGCTACTATCTATGCTCTGCAATTGTCTCCTATTTTCTCCTATTTTAAGTAGGAGACAATTGCAGAGCATAGACAGTAGCAAACAAAGCTTCTGAAGATGGGGTCTACCCAAAACGCGTCAAGCGAAAATAAGACAAAGCTAAGAAAGGCAGATAAGCAAGAAGTCCAAATATACTTTTATCAAACTCGGATAAAAGCAATTAACTCATATTGATATCAAAAGCATTGAAGTTTCTTGAAACAGTTTAAAATTTCTAGTTTACATTATTTTTAGTCGATAAATATCAAAGGTAAAGGTGGAAAAACATATTTTTAACAATTTCTTAGTAGCAAGAGGCAAAAATGTTGTTAACTCCGTCGGCTTTTTGATAATGCAATATATTTTTCATGGGTTGACATGTTTATAAAAGAAAATTTCTAGTCTAGTAATATTCAAGATATTAACAAATAGACATAGTGCAGGTACTTTGGGAGTGTAATAAATCTATTATGACAAACAAATCGGACGGATGAGATACAATGACACCCTTTACCTGCTAAACTTCCCAGAAGTAAACCTAAAGGTGACCTGCAGAACAAAAGGAAACAAACAAAGGCAGTTATTTTGAAAAATTTCTAAACCCGATTTGCAGTGATCTGTTCCGTTGTGTTAAAAATAGGGTCTCTGTATTCCTTGTTTTATTTTATTTGCTGAACAAATGTTTGAAACATTATTAATTTGACTCACTAAACAGTTATGATTTTAAAATTTGAAACTTTTGAGAACTATAATTCAAGAACTTAAATTCAAATTTGTGAAGGTTTTTTATTTATTTTTTAATTTGTATAGGCGAAAACCCTGGGTGGTTATCATCGCCTATTTGTGAAGTTCTTACTTCACCAAAGTAATACGAAATATTGCTTGACATGAAATACTTTTAGACGTAAAAGAGGGTTTAAGTTTGTTTAGCCAGTAATTATTAAAATAATTCAAGGGTTATACCTTGATTATGCTTTATATTGAAAACACTTATATTACTTAACAAAGGTTATTTATTATAAATAATGATTCATAATAATTAATTAATGTAGTGAACTACAGGTCTTGCACAAAGTAGCCATCTTGATTGTAGTGGATATACCACAGATCCATGTATGTTGTCTATGATCAAGTACATACTATTTTCATGAGGTTTATCTATGTTAATGTAGTTTATAATTTACAACATTACATCAACATCTTTCCTCTCTGATAAAATAAAAGTTCTTAATGATTGACTAGTTTATGATATGACACTTTTACAAAATAAACTTTACAATAAGGTAAATTACATTTCTAATAGCCAAGTAAATTATTGTTAAAGAAATTAAAGTGTAAAACAAGCAATACTGTTTACTAAAATACAAATTCAAATAAAATGAAACTATTTTATCTGCATATAGTTTGCTTAGGATTGTTAACTTGTCGTCATTTTCAATAATGTAAACATACATTAGTTTAATTACATTATTTTTTTAAATCTAGTTTTTCTTCAAAACTTCTGTTACTAAAACTTCTGTATATAAATGGTTATAAATACCTTGTTTGTCAAACAATCCTTATTAATAATAATCCTTATTATAATAAGGATTGTTTGACAAACAAGGTATTTATAACCATTTATATATAAATATAACAATCCAATAGGCTACAATGAATTCTATAAAAACTTCTGTTACTAACAGTATTAATTTTCCCATTAGAACAAGTATTTTTATTGAGAATATTTCCAGTTGGAAAATATATAATTAATTTTTTTTTTAAATTGATATTTTTACCATTTTCATCTTTTATGACAAAAATCGTTTCTTTACTTATAAATTGCCCAGGAGTTCAAGAAAGTTCTAAAGGTTTTTTTTTAAGTACAGTAAAATTATTGCCATTGACATTTATATTTGGTAAAGGCTTGGCTGTGTTATTATAATACTTTTGTATAACTATTTTGCTTCTTGTTCTTAGTGCTAATAATTTTGGTTTGACTAATTTTGACTTAGGATAACTACAATTATGTGGTAAAAAGATATTTAGATTTCAAGAAAACAATAACTTTGCTGCTGAAGGCAAATGAAGGTTTTGCAGTATTTCTATAACACAATAAAGATAACACAATCTGTCTTATCATAATCACATTTGTTTAAGTATCCCTTTAGCTATTTTAACAGCTGCTAAAGCTGAACTATTTGATGTGAATGTTTTGGGCTTATTATTATATGTTTGTATTCATAATCAGTTACATTTTGTTTAAATAAATTAGCAGTAGATTGAGATCCACCATCAGTAACTAATGTTTAAGGAATGCCATGCCTTGCAAAAATGTATTAAAACTTTTTTATTACAGATTACTTGTAATATCAGGTAAAGAGACAAGTACAATATATTTCGAATAATAGTCCATATGTCTAAAAATAGTTAATGTTTTTATATTCAAACTAGTGGACCCGACAATAATTCGCTATAGCTTGATTTAATTTTAATTTTAAATTTCATTTCATTACTTTGACTTAAGTAATAGAATTTTAAAACGTTTTTATACCACTTCAGAATATTACACAAATTTAGATTTTAAGTTTGTAGGAAGTTAGTGCAATTTATTTTTATTGTACAGGGGTAGCTACTCCATTTTAAACTCTTTGTTTGTTCTATAAACAATCATGGTACTAATATGTGTAAAGGGTGAAATTAGTTGAGTAGTTTTTGAGAATATAATAATATTGCATAATTTTTGAATTTTATCTTGTAGGATAATAGTTTAATTTGTATTTATTTTGTAGGGATAATAACCCCATTTCAACCCGTTAGACTAAGGTAACTGTAATGTCTAAACAATCCTAATAATGATAGACCTATGGTTAAACTGTGAAAGTTTTAGTGAACTCGGTCAAATAGTTTTGAGTCTCTAGATAAACCTGGGAAATTAGACTAAAATCATCCAGAGTAACTAAATATTTTTCTACAGCACCGATCGCGATGCAGTTTCGGCATTGTATTCGGAGAAGTCTCAGGAAAAAAGTCTACATAATACCTTGTCGGCAGACATAAAGTGCATTTTGGGCATGAATAAAGTGCATCTAAAAGTGCATAATTTTCCATAATTTATAAAAATTGTTTGAACTCATGAAAACTTATCAAAGTATTTATACAGGGGTTTTGAGGATCGCAGACATGTCCGACCACCCTGGGACCCCCATGGAGGCAGGGGGCACTTCTAAAGACTCCATTTTAAAGACTCTTTAGGCGTATTTTGAAAGAGAGAGCGCTTACACTCCCGCGATCAATTATTACTTAATTTAATGCTTCAGAATCAACAATTTTCAAGATATCGGTTTAAAAATTAGATTATAAAAATAATCTGATAAATATATGTGATAAATGTGCTAGTCAATATATTGAAAATTTTCAATAAATGAATAGTCGCGGGTGCATGGTAGTATGGTTTCATCCGTGGCCATTGCAGCGCAAGCTTAAAAATAGGTTGAAAATATGGCAATAATTTTCAAGATAAGAACTTCAAACTTGCTATATGCATTTGTTATAACGTCTTTAAGTTGAGGGGCGATTTTTAAGTTGATATCGTAAAATTTGATGAAATACGCTCAGCTGTTTTGCAGCCTTATTATACAGAGGCTGACTTGGGATTTCCACTTAACAAAACATCGATGTTATACATCGAAACTTGTACATCGATGTACTTAATGTAGTTTTGTTAAATGATTCGTAAAGCCTGCGTTCAGGGGAATGTATTGAAATATTCAAATTATTTGAAATAGGCTAATTTAAAATCAGAAGTTTACAGTGAATAATTAAAAAAGCTAATTTGGCAATTTAATTTACTTTAGCTGGTGAAAGAATTTTTGTGTTGATCAATGGATTTCCATAACAATTTTGCTACAACATAACATTTTGTTTTATGTTAGTTTTGCAGGGACAACTTCTTTGGAAACCTAATAATAGTTAGTAGTTTAGTTTTGTTAGTAGATTGACTCAGCTCGACATGATAATGTTTAATGCAATCTTTTTATTTTGTTTACTTTTTTCCTCATTGTGTGCATATTGAGCGACTCGTGCCCACTCACAGGCCTAGGCCCATGTGGACATTTTTTGTTCTTTTATAATACATAAATATGTAATTTATGTTTAATTTGTTTATTTAAGGAAATAAATTGATTGATTGATAACAGCTGATTTAAATTAGAATTAATTTTTACGTTATTTTTTAGATTAGGTGTCTTAGAACAAGTCATATTGGGCCTATAATAATTGTTAATAATGAAGTCTATTTAAAATGAACTATTCTCTTTTTAACCAGCATAATAATTGATATTTTAAATAATTACGTTTTATAATGAAGCTTTTTACTTACACTTATAAGAGCCCCCATGGGCATATACAATTTACCGTTGTATAGCCCGTAACTGACAAAAATGGTGTTTCCTAAAGAGGGGCCCAGAATTGTCAAAAATGTTCTTGGACGCACCGTTTTCGAAATATTGATGATTTTTGTGAAAAAATCATGAAAAAGTTCCAAATAATTGCAATATAATCTAGGCCGATAGAGTAACGTGTTTTTTCAAGATCCGTCACTCACTTATTTCACCCAATTTTAAGCCAAAATTTGAATTGCGGGGGGGAGGAGAGCCCCCAGGGACATATACAATTTACAATCGAAATGATGTATCACATGACGGCTGCACTCGAACTGCCACAAATTTTGGGTTCATCTGAAACGCACGAACTGCCACAGTCATTAGAGGGGATTAGAAAGGGTCATTTCGCAAGATAAGAAACACACGAACTGCCACAATGGTTCGGTCAGGTAGCGGCTACAAGTGAGGGAAAAACGGGAATTATACTCCCGCGGTTATCCCTCGATGATATTCCTGCACATTACTTATATTTCAAACATAAGTCAGGGAAAAACGGCTAAGGATGTGAGTAATAACCATTGTTTTCAATCGGCCTCAAGAAGTCAAAGAAGTGATAGCTCAGCATCGAGACAAAAAAATATTGCAACAGGAGCGTTTTATTTCCAATCAATATTGCATTTAATAGTTTCTAGTATCAAGAATCCTTTAAAAATAACTGTTATTAACATAGCACGAAGTTAATAAACCTAACCTAACCTAACCTAACCTAACCTAACCTAACATAGAACAATTATAAACATACTGTTTAACAAATCGAAGATACCAGAAAAGAAGACAAGTATGTGGGTGGGGGGATGGGGGTAACCGAGGGAGTATAATTCCCGTTTTTCCCTCACTTGGAGCCGCTACCTGACCGAACCCTTGTGGCAGTTCGTGTGTTTCTTATCTTGCGAGTTGACCCTTTCTAATCCCCTCTAATGACTGTGGCAGTTCGTGCGTTTCAGATGGACCCAAAATTTGTGGCAATTCGTGTGTCCCCCACATGACCACCTTTCCATTTAAAAAAACCAAGTTTGGCGGATTCAAGATGGCGGGTACATTTTTTGAAATCTTAATAAAATAGTATTTTTACATATAGAGTAGGTTCCTCAATCACATCATCTATCTTTAAATTTTCGTTATAAACGAAATATTAAACCGGCCCCAGACTTTTTCTACACAATGTTTATATCTTGTAAGAAATGAATGTACTAATTTCCAGCTCTCTAGCTTTAAGAGAAGATTATATTTAATTTTTATTGTTTTATGGGTTGTTATGAAAATTTCACTCCTTAGCAGCACAGTATAAAATGCAATTATTGTTCACATTTTATACATATCTTGTAAAAAATAAATGTGTAAATTTTCAGCTCTCTAGTTTTATGTATAATAATTAATTTGTATTGTTTTAGGGGTTGTTATCACATTTTCACCCCTTATCAACATGCTACAAAATACAAATATGGTTCACTTTTTATATAAATCTTGTATGAAATAAATGTACAAATTTCCAGTTCTCTAGTCTTAATGGATGTATAATAATAAATATTTATTGTTTTAGGGATTGTTTCAACCCTTATATCAAAATGATTTATAACCTATGTCTCATTCCAGGTTATGATCTAATATGCGCCAAATTTCAATCAAATCCATCCAGTACTTTTTGCGTGATTGACAGTCAAACATCCAAACAGACAAACATACAAACTTTTACATTTATAATATTAGTAGGATGAGACATCCTTAACGAAATTCATCTTCCTGGTGTTTTGTATGGGGTTTGTAGTCAGCCAATTTATAAGTGTATTTATGATGATTTTTTATGTATTTAAGAAATGTGGCCTATCGCTGACATTCTTCTGTGATTTGAGACTGTACTAATTTATTATTCTTTGTAGATATATTGTTTATTGATAGGCTATATAGGTATCATTATAAAATTATTATTATTACTTGGAATTTTATGCCATTGAAGAAATTGTTAAATATTGCCAGCATTGTTAAATTGTTAAATATTGGGTCTGTTTAGTCCCAAAGCATTTTGAGTGTTGCCTAAAACCTATTTATTGCTACTAGATATCATCCAGTATTTGAAGAATTAAATGTCTTATTTTAAATGTATAATCTTTTGACTTGCCTTCAACTTTTACTTTACAAAAGTATCTACGAGTATTGAACAAACCGTGCAGAATTGCTGTCACGTTTATTACCCCAGTATAACAAACTAAAGGTTGGATCTAGGGTCTAAGTCGGCTACTGTTTAGTCATAAATACCCAAGTGTGATTTGTCAATACACACGAAATAAGAAGAAACTTCAACACTTTTAAGCGTACTACGACTTCATCTCCAATAATATAATTATGTTGTAAAAATGACACGTTCGTTTGATATGTAATCTATACACTTATAAAAGCCAAATACCACTCATTGATTGTGACTTATAATTGTGACTTATGATTGTTTCTCAAAAACCATACCACCTAGGAACTTGAAATTTGGTACACATATATTCTTTCTTAAGGCACTAGAGGCGCATTAAGAAAGAATTTTAAAATATTTGGCCTGTAAGGGTTGAAACAACCCCTAAAACAATAAATATTGTTTGTTATATATCTCAAAAACCCTATCTCCTAGGAACGTGAAATTTGTTACACTTATTTTTCATAGAAGCTAAAGGCACAATAAGTAAGGATTTACAAATTTTTGGCCTTTAAAGGTTGGAACAACCCTACAAAATAAGTATTGTGTGTTACAATTTTCTTTAATATAGAAAACTAAAATTTTGTACATTTATTTCTTATACGATACATATAAAAAGTAAACCAGTTTTACATTTTGTCTCGTTTTGCTAAGGGGTGAAAATTTAGTAACAACCCCTAAAAGTATAAATAATCATTGCATACCACCTAGGAACTTTGGTACACGTATTGCTCAATAGGGGCTAGAGGCGAACTAAGAAAGGATTAAAACAATAAACATTGTTTGTTATACTTTCCTTAAAGCTAGAAAGTTGAATTTTTTTATATTTCTTTCTTACAAGATACATATAAAAAAATAAACAAATTTTACATTTTATCACGTTCTGCTAAGGGGTGGACGTGAAATATTTGGTACACATATTGCTCAAATGCGCTAGAGGCGCACTAATATAGGATTTTGAGACATCCCCTAAAACAATATATGTTTTTTGTTTTCTTTCCTTAAAGCTGAAGTTTTGTACATTTATTTCTTACAAAACACATATGAAAAGTAAATGAGTTGTACATTTCGTTTCGTGCTGCTAGGGATAAAAATGTGATAACAACCCCAAAAACATCAAATATAAATTTGTAAACATTCCTTGCTAGAGAGCTGACATTTTGTAAATATTTCTTACAAGATACATATAAAAAATAAACCAGTTTTACATTTTGTTACGTGCTGCTAAGGGTTGAAAATGTAATAACAAACCCTAAAACAATAAATATTAATTAGTATTCTTTCCTTAAACTTAGAGAGCTGAAATTTGGCACTTATTAATTTTAAGAAAATATTCTAGACGTAAGCTGATCAAAACTATCCTGATATATGCATACGCATATTAAAGACGTATCTGGGTGATCTGCAAACATCCAGCTAAGACTGTGATTTACCAGTCTGTAAATTTAGCGGTTGAAAAAAAAGACGGTCTTCACTCTGAATTTTTTATTTTTTTATTGATTTAATTTATTTAGCACGCATACCGTGACGAAGACGATTGGTGGGCAGCCAGTGAACAATAAATACCAAACTAATTGAATGCACATGTTATGGTTCACTGTCGAGAAATAATAAATGAAAGAAAATGAGAGAAAAATATGACAATAATTATGAATCATGGTGATGCAACAATCAAATTCCCTGTAGCGAAACACGGATATTCAGCTAGTTTATTTATATATGGATTGGTCAAATAAATAATATACCGGTAGTTTAACACATCTGCTTGATTGGAAACAGTAATATTAATAATTAAGTAGCTATGCCTAATATAAGATTAGTTTTTCCCATTACAAAACTGCCACTTTTTGTGTCTGACTTTTTAAACCAAAATTTTTCTGATGGAAATTTAAAACTCTGTAGAACACTATCCTTCAAATTTAATTTTTTTTTTGTAGAAATTTATCATTGCTTGATTTATTGAACTTTATTATTTTTAACCACCATATTAAAATAGATGAACTAATGAGGTAAATTATTTTTCGTAACAAGAACTTTATGTTATTGAAACCTATAGGCTACCAAATGTCCTACATAACCTACATGTTACAAGCTGATTATATGACAATTTCAGGTAGGCCTAGAATGGAAATACCTAATAATGTCATTAGAGTGCAAATCACTAAAATTGTTTAAAAAAAAAAAATTATCGGTATCAATAAACTAGAAATAGGCTATGTTTTGTTGTGTATGTCGTTTATTATGTTACCACAAACTATTCATATACTATTTCAATGAAGGTTATGTAATAATTATTTAAGTAACATGACTTTGATGTTATAGTTAATCCTGAACCTATACTAAAAATAAATAATTAATTTCTTTCCTTTCTTAAAAATGTAGAGGAGGTCTAGTATTCCGTTTTGACCTTAATCTATTGAAACTAGTGAGATTATTTAAGCTGTATAATTGTATTTTTTTTAGTACAATGGAAAAAGGTATAGTGGAATTTTATATCGAGTGCAACAAAGAAAACGCACTGTTTTTTAAATAAAAAAATAAAAAATAGAATCTATCATACAAAAGAGCGAAACAAGCAATGTTACCCTAATATTAGATAAACCCCCCTATTCGATATGGATTAAATACCCTGCTTCTGAGCTCCTACTAAGGATCACAATGAATATTTTCACCTCTACTTAAGCGGTCTTTGGAAAAAAGAGAAATAAATGTTTCGAAATAAATTGGAATTATTACAATACAATGTTTTTATTTGTATTCAATTCATTAAATTTAAATAATGCATTTGTTAATTTTAATTAGTATTAATTTTATTTATTAAATTCCATATACAATTGGAGAAGAGCGAGTTTTACTTATATGTCAATAATTTTTGTGTTAAAATAAATTTAATAATAAGACACTTATAATAAACATAAAGTGTATTGTTTGTTTCCTATGATCTTTATTAACGCATTCCACCTCTCTCGAAAGTGTAATTGCATGTTTAAATATTATTAACAAACACTCATCAACATTTCATATACAGAGTGTTCATAAAGTCTCTTTAACCCCCTCATTATTTTTGTTGCTGAAAATAAGTTAACAAAACTTTGTATATATCTTGTGTTGCATAACAAGACACATTTTTTACATATCTGACCCTCTATGATTTGGGGGGCTTTAGGGGGGTAAAATTTCAAATATAAAAGTAAGTCATGTAATACACCATTGAAAAGCTTATTAAAAGAGAAACACAATGGCGAAAACTAGAGCTTAATATCTTACTTCGTTTCAAAGTAATGGACAATCAAAGTTCTGTAAAATAACATACAACCATCTTATTCATAATATTAACAAACTAATAACCTGCTTTGATGTTATGATAACAATATCATTTTCCAGAACTTTCATCGTCCATTACTTTGAAATGAAGCAAGATACTAAGTTCAAGTTTGTGCCATTCTCTTTCTCTTTTAATAAGCTTTTCAATGGTGTATTACATGATCTACTTTTATATTTGAAATTTTTAACCCCCTAAAGCCCCCAAAATCATAAAGGTTCAGATATGTAAAAAAATTGTCCTGTTAAACAACACAAGCTGCTTTGATGTTATGATAATATCATTTTCCAGAACTTTCATTGTCCATTACTTTGAAACGAAGCAAGATACTATGTTCTAGTTTGCGCCATTCTGTTTCTCTTTTAATACGCTTTTCAATGGTGTATTACATGACCTACCTTTATATTCGAAATTTTTAACCCCCCTCAAGCCCCCACAATCATAAAGGTTCTGATATGTAAACAAATTTGTCCTGTAAACAACACAAGCTGCTTTGATGTTATGATAACAATATCATTTTCCAGAACTTTCATTGTCCATTACTTTGAAACGAAGCAAGATACTAAGTTCTAGTTTACGCCATTCTGTTTCTCTTTTAATAAGCTTTTCAATGGTGTATTACCTATTTTTATTTAAATTTTTAACCCCCCTCAAGCTCCCAAAACCCTAAAGGTTCAGATAGGTCAACAAATGTGTCCTGTTATGCAACACAAGATTTGTACTAAGTTTTGTTAACTTATTTTCAATAACAAAAATAATAAATTGGGTTAAATGGATTTTATGAACACTCTGTATATACTGAACAATCTAACCAATAACAATTCCATGGCAGGAATAAGGTCTTTTTGGTGGAGAACAGTGAAAGAATGAGATGGTGATAAAAAAAAACTACCACTCAGCATGAAAAAAAAACATATTTTTATCACTATTTTTTTACGAGTTGGTTTCGCCATGTATATAAAAATCTCTAAAATCACAGAATTTTTGAACATTTTGTTGAACTATTCTCTGAAATAGAATAATTAAATGGGATTTTAGCATGTTTTGTGTAGAAAAACTGGAATAAAAGAAATCTTTCATATAGGCCTACCACTTAAAATGTTAGATATTTGGAAATAAGGAGCAAAAGTTGGGTGGGTTATAATCTAAAGTAATTTTATTAGTGGTGCTAACGTAATGATTGGTTAATTTACTCTAAAACAATTTTTAATAATACTGTATATTTTGATTCTAGGAAGAATATGCACAATAAGTTATTAATATTCCACAAACCCATAACTATTTCATATGAAGTATTTGTAATACATCCTTCATTTAATTTAAATTTGTAACCAATGTTTCCTTTCATTCCTAAAGTATATGATGGGTTCCTAGATTAATTAAATATCGGTAAACTTGCATAATTGATGCATACTTAAACTATATAACTGAATTTTGAATAAACATATACTTCTTTAAAACTATTCATATAGGTATTGCATTATTTAACAAACTAAGTCAAATTTATTACTGATAGGCAACCATTTTTGACATAGTTAAAACATAAAACTCGCTTCTTAATTTCGATTAAAAAGTTTAACGCTCTAATTGGAGTAATGGTTGAGGATTGTGAATAACTTGTGTAATTTAATATAATACATTGTGCACATTCAAATAATGGAAGCAAGCAACACCCTCATCTAAGGAATTGACAAGAACGATTGGACTGAACCCTTAGTTAGAAAAGGTGCACTTGACGGCAACATGGGATGTGATAAATCTGGCAACATTGTCGCCCCCGACTGAATGCATAACCATAAATGTTGCAGTCTAAAAAAAATAATTTTTTGAAGCCACATAAGCACCTGAACCAGACTAAGGAAAATATAGAAAAGCGCCGTAAATATTACAACAGAGAAACTTTACTTGGTTAACAAACAAAAGGGATGGGCATGACCTCAGGTCATAGTGAAGACAATGGTTTTAACAAGGGCGAGTTTGACATGAATTCTACCTGATCATTTAGTTTTAGGTGGTTTTAACCTAAAGGAAATAACAATTGGATTGAACTAGTACAATATTTCTGACTTTGAAAGTGATAATTTATAAATACAAATGCTCCAAGTTCCCTTCCAAACCGTTTATTAAAACATTTATTGAGGTTATATAAAATATATAGTTAAATTAATTTTTAAATATTATTTTTCTTTTTAACTATTAAAGACGCTGATCACTACAAAAGTAGGTAGTAGGGGGAAATGATCAGGTGTTAAAGAAAAAACGTATTTAAAGTCAGTCAAACTAGAGCCGATATCAATTATCAAACTATCGTTTAGCTTGAGAAATAAATTTTAAGCCAGTATCATGTAAATTAACAAACCGGAATCTATTTAATTTGTGCGTATGCAATCCTGACAGCTTTAACGCCAAATGAAGGTGATATATTTTTAAAGACCGGCAAAGGTAAGGTTACGCACAAGGTGTACATCAAAAAGCATTGTATACAGTTTAAAGAATAACGTAAAAAAACATTAAATATTTTTAGAACGCTAACTGTTCGATACAATCTCTGCTTTTATCACTGAGGAAATAATTTATTTGCAAATAATAGTCCACAGTTACAAAACTTTTTGAGAAGTAATTAAGATAATTGTCAGTAACTGTGTACCAAATATGACCATAACCTCTACAATAATGTATCGGATCTTACTTGAAAGATGTTTTAGAAAACTATTTCAAACTCTGTATAAATGTTTAAAAAACGGAGAGCACAATTTTAAACTGTTCACAGAACACATATAAATACTTTATTTGTACGTGTGCTAAATTTCATGTTAATTTATTATTAAATTTAAAAGAAAAATACATTTAACTGACAACGCGCAAACCGCTAAATGTATAAATAAGCAACATTATGAAAAACTAAACACCAACAATTGAAATATAAATAATAAAAAAAATATATATATATATAAATTATGTGTGTATGTTGCCGTTAAGGCAGGTAAAATAAATTAAACATAATTTTCGGTTATTCCTAGACTGATGAAGCAACACATATTTCTTGAATGTAAATATTTATTCATTACGATAGCAACAAATTGAATAAAATAACAGATAAAACAGTTGATTCGGATGTCCAGCTTAGTGAAAAATATTATTTAAATTTACGCCTAGACTGAACCAACTCATGTTTCAACACACACAAATAAATAAAAGCTTGAGTTAAGGAATTTAAAAATAAGAAACCACTATGTTACATTCTAATTAAAAATAAATAAGACGTATTA
>JAGFPH010009938.1:15309-27469 GCA_018207615.1 Philaenus spumarius | reverse complement strand
AAAATAAACTATTATATATAATTATGCGTTTAAAAATGGTGGCTGTTTGAAAATTTCAAACCTGAATTATTAAAAGTACTTGGTTCAAATCCAAGTGGGGGGATTCTACCGTGGAAGCAGCTTTTGATAAAATTATTTCGATCGCGTTGACTGAGACGGTGGCGTCTCCACAGCACCGAAGGCAAATTAGTCTCCACAGCGCCGAGGCCATAAATTATCAAAGGGTCTGCTCAGTGGTGCAGAAGCGACTAGGGCTAATATCTTCAATGCCGGGCTCAATGAGTTTTTAAACTTAATATACAAGTTACTTTAGAATTCAAGGAGTATTAGGTTAGGTTAGGGTTAGGTTAGGGTTAGGTTGGGTAATGTCTGCATTGAAATGTATGCAAAATTTGCGTCATTCATTGAATTGATTTGTAATGTCAAACCAAATCATTCTGGTAATATATAAGTGGCTCTACATAGTCATTCAAGATTAACTGCGAGCATCTCAAAAGTGCGAGATAATATTACATAAAAAGTACATAAAATTCATTATGTTACTTTAGAATTAGAGGCGTATTATGTCTGCAATGAAATGTATGCAAAATTTGCGTCATTCCAGAGTTGATCATCTACCATGCTCAGTTGGACACAAGCCATTACCACGGTTCGTTGCTTTTGTGAATTCCAATTCGGCTGTCAAAACTGTCAGATTGTGCCAGGTAGCCCGCTCGGCGCTGTGGAGAAGCGGGCGCTGTGGAGACGGATTCAACTGAAACTGAGACTGACACGTGAAATCCAGGTCTGGGTGCGGTATTGGTCTCGCATTAGCTCACTAGTTGATCTAAACAAACACGCTGTCAACAGTTTCTTAATGTACTGTATCTATTGTATCACCTTGATAGACGTGTAGATCCAATCCAACACTGTAAACGGCGTAACATAAACTTGTTGAGACTAAACTTTCAATACAAGATAAGATAAACACGACGTAGGGACAATAAAATTTTGTCTATGGCGAGGGACTTCCTGATATTACAAGGTCGGAGTGAAACTTACTCTGTCGTTAGTCACGCATGCGCAATGGCGTGGATAAGGGTTTAGTCAAGGGTGAACCCCTCCTTACATAAACATCGTAAAAATAATAATTAAATAACAATTCCAAGTAATTCGATCAGACCGCAATTGAAAAAAAACCGCAGACGTGAGTTTAGCGAATTTCCAAAACTAAATTTATATGTTTTAGGGCCTCAACCAACTTTTTTTTAAATCGGTTTTTCACGATGGAGCCGGAAGGCTGCCTACGAAATATATTAGTAGAATTTGTTTGCACCTAAGCCTCCAGCTTCGACTCACGCGCTCCTACGTTCCACTCGCAGTGGAAAAGCTCGCTTTGCGAGTTTGCATCTCGACCTTGCGACCTCGGCTTATAGACTGCTTCCCTTCGCTCGCAACGTACAAACTTGCCCGTTGGGTCTCGGATCAGAAGAGTACCACGTGGATTTGAACCGGGTACTTTTATGGGTATTTTACGTTTTGTTCGATTTTGGAGGAACCAATCAAGCTATAAGGCGTGCAATAAAACAAAATGTGCAGAATAATATCCTGCATTTATTATTTAGAAAAACCCGAAAAAAGTTTAATTCTGGTACGAAAAACCTAAAAAAAATAGTCACTTCCTTTCAAAAAACCTGCTTCTGGTTGTTGGATTTTTTGATTAACGAACCCGTCTGAGCGACTTGCTACGAAGGTCGTGTAAAAAAAACAAAATGCGCAGAATAATTTCCTACATGCATTTATTTAGACAATTTTTAATGACACCACAAAACGTGTTCTTGGGACTATGTTCGATGCTCGTTGACCACGCCCGACCTTAGGGTTCAACATAACAGTCACTGCAATAGCTCATCTTCCATATGGAAATTCGCTAATAATAACTAACTCGAATATTACTGAATCCGATCAGAGTTATGGTGAGACCTTAGGTCGGGAGTGGTCAATGAGCATCGATCATAGTCCCAAGAACACGTTTTGTGGTGTCATTAAAATTTCTCTAAATAAATGTTTATAGGAAATTATTCTGCACATTTTGTTTTTTACACCAACTTATAGCCCGTCTGGTTCTGCCAAATTCGATCAAAACACCCGGTTCACCACCTCCAAGTGGGGGATTTCAGTGGCGGCTGGTGAGTTAATAACTTGGTGGTTGCAATTATGTGGAGAGAATTTCCGGTGGATATGGAATATGAACGCAATTTAACACATTATTTTAGGTGATGAATTACACATGGAATTATACGTTTTTGTCTTAATTACACCAACATTTTAAACTTAAATCCATTAAAATGATTTGGTTACCATTACGAACAAGTAAAACATTTTTAGCTTTCAGTTAAGGGTAATACTAACCTACAATAAAATAGTAAATAAACTGAAAATAGCAATTAAATCATGCATGAATAAACATAGAATTCAGGCAAATTATATGTTTAAATATCACTAACCTCATTTAAAAAGAATGTCCATTCGTCTGTTTTTCAGATGGGCAAACTTGTCGATGACTAATCAACACTACACAATACACTCTCAGTCTAGGCACACTCAAATTGCTACAACTTACCAAGAATAATGTAAAAAGTTTTAAAAGCACTATTGTAATAAAATCCAGATTAAATACACACACACTAAAATATATTAACACAATCTAAAACAAATAAACAACAAACGCAGCTAGCCAAAATACGAGAACAAAACTAATAACACGTAACCTCAAAATGTCTTGCATTATTCACTAAACAAAACATGAAATATGAACATCAAAGCATTCTGGCTGGCAAACCCCTGGTGGCTGGTTGTAGACCTTTTATGCACCTGAAGGCTTTATGTGAGTTGCCATAGCAACACATTAGTTACAAATCTCCCACCAGTTTCAATGCTAATAGCTGCATTAGGCTCTGGTTGCAGAAGCAGTGCGTTCCACGACGCTGCGCGCGAAGGTTGGGTTGACGTTCTTCGGCTTTTCAACGGTTTGGGGACATTCTTGGCCATAAATTTTAGATTGAAATGAGGTTGATATTGATAATGCACTGATATTTAAAGAAATAGTAATGTGATTAATTTTTTGTTTTATTTCTTGGGGGTTGTGCAACCACACAAGGAGCCGCCAGTGGGGGATTTTACCTTGGGGTAGCTTCTGTTCCGAGGCCGATGGCTGGGATCGAGTTTATCCGCTGCGAGCGAAGAGAACCAGTTCATAATCCCTAGCGGGAAGTTCTAGTTTTTCTACTGCGAGACCCTTAAATCTGAACTTAATTCACCGATAATTTCATATCTGTGGACAAAAATTTGTATCCATAAGGTGCTGCTACCTGGCAGGTTCAAATTCGAAACTATTTATTGACATTTTACAACAATCCGGAAGGTGCTGCTGTCTGTATTCAAATTATTAACTGGTGTTAATAAATTGTATCCGTAAAGTGCTGCTACCTGGTATGTTTTCTTCCAAACTATTTATCATAAAATTTTACAATAGTCCGGAGCGGAACGAAGCTGCGCGTAAGCCGGACTGGCGGCTGAGGTGGAAACAAATTCTACCGATATATTTCGCATTCGTAGGCAGCAAAATATTGATATTCATATTCAGCGTCTTCTTGAACCGTAAAACGTATAAAATTAATTTTGATCGGAAATTCGCTCAACTCACGTTCGGCTGCGTGATCAAGTTATTGTTTATTCTGGTGTTTTGAGATCGCATTTTTACAGTTGATTTTAAAATGCAACCAATTACTTTTTGACCCGGCGTTCCTTGATCATCTAGAAACACATCCGAATCTCCCTCAAACACGGATGATGGGGAGCTATCTACACATCTGACATACACATACGCACATTACATACCCTCACACACACAAACAGTGAATAACGCCATTACACTGAGCGCGGAATTTCCAGAGCCATGACAACATCCAAAACAGAAAAAAACAACAGATTTGAATTCATTTGATACCCTCTAGCTGAAGTTGTTATAACAGAAACCACTAACAACATTTTTACCAACCATTTTTGTTAATATCTCTGCATTACATTTAAGCTGTAAATAAATACAGTAGGCCTACTTTAATGCATGCAAATATTTTAAGTATCTATTTCTAGTTTGAATTTAATTATATTTTTTAATAAATTGCGACCCAGGCCCGGGCCCTGGTGCCGGGGGTCCATCCAGCCCCACCTTTGTGGGGGCCATGCGTACAGAAGATGTGTGTTAAAAACTATAGTTTCCAGCATCCTTTTACTCTGTAAATGTGTCTAAAAATAAAACATTAAAAACGATTACTATTTAAGTACTGTTTATTTTTGCACGTACCATACCTAATCGCAATGATGACGTCATTACAGCACAAAAGCTGATTTGCTTTTCCTGTGAATTGTTTATGACTTTATAATTTTAGTCATTCAACTCGCTATCAGTTCATTTTAATGATTAATTTTCAACCATCGCATTTGTTCTGCTTGCTACAGTAGGTCGGTTCACAATCCACAGTCAGCTGTTTTTGTCATTACAGTGATAGTAGTAAACGTCATACTCGGTTATATTGATAACGTAACTGATGAAAATATTGAAGAAGGCTCAGACGACCTGTGTTATTTACACAGTTTTTTCTTCGGTATTTCAACCTGAACGGAACGGTCGTGGTTTGTGCGCCTTTCGGGGTACTTTTACGGTATTTTACGTTTTGGAAGTACCAGACAGGCTATAAGGTCTTGTAAAAAACAAAATGTGCTGAAAAATCTCCTACATATATACAGGGTGGTTATAAAGTCACTTCCCCCCCTTTAACTTTTGTGTTTGTTAAAACAAACAAATATCCTTTGGGGAACGATTCTAACTTAACCCAAAGTATCTTTTGAAACAATCGGAAATTTTGAGTGTCCCCTAAAAATTGGGGATTTTGGGGGCAACTCAAAATTTTTAAACGGCAAGAATGGTCATGTGATACCTCATTTTAAAGGTCTATTTAAGACTAGGAAAATTACATAAAGAAAATAAAAATCGGACCACCCAAAACAAAATGGCGGCCCTAAACGTGTTGAAATAAATCGACATAAAGTTGCTAATATCTCGAAAAGGAAGAGTTTTTAGAAAAGATTTCAGGAGACAAAAAATGTTTCTTTCTAAGTGCTTGGCCTAAAAAATTGCTTCCAAATCGATTTCATAAATTTTATTTTTACTCCTCCATCTTAAAAAATTTTGTAAAAAATAAAATTTACGAAATTGATTTGGAAGCAGTTTTTTTTAGGTGAAGCACTTTGAAATAAACATTTTTTGTCTCGGGAAATTTTTTCTAAAAACTCTTCCTTTTCGAGATTTTAGCAACTTTATGTCGATTTATTTCAACACGTTTAGGGCCGCCATTTTGTTTTGGGCGGTCCGATTTTATGTAATTTTCCTAGTCTTAAATAGACCTTTAAAATGAGGTATCACATGACCTTACTTCCCATTTAAAAATTTTGAGTTGCCCCCAAAATCCCCCATTTTTAGGGAACACTCAAAATTTCCGATTGCTTCAAAAGATACTTCGAGTTAAGTTAGTATCGTTCCCCAAAGGATATTTGTTTGTTTTAACAAACACAAAAGTTAAATGGGTTAAATGACTTTATAACCACCCTGTATATTAGATAAAACCCCAAAAAGGTTTCATTTTAGTACGAAAAATCTCAAACAATTGTTACTTCCTGCAAAAAAACGTATTTCCAGTTGTTTGATTTTTTGGCTAACGAACTTGTCCGAGCGACTTAGACACCCAACGTGTGTACCAAATTTGGACCGTATCGACGTAAAATGCGGCCGCTAGAGTGCGAACCAGAGTTTACCAAAGATGTTCACCAGGATTGTATTGTTGCAGAAGAATTTTGCGACAACGGTCAGTGCGTCGATGAAGCCTACATATTCGGAACGATAGTGTCCTTCGCTGTCTTCGTCACTCTGGGCACCCTCGTCATCTGCTGTCCTTGTATAATGTACAAGTACTGCTGCGTGAAAAGAGATCCTGGAGCCGTATACACCTCGAGAACTGGTAAATATAAATTCATAATCGTTATTTTGTTTTACATTGATTTATATTAAAATGTGTTTTAACTGTTATTGAACGGTGAGGGTAACGGGTAAACATATGCAATACCTGTTATTAAACTCATGGTAACCGATGAAAAATCTGTTTAACCTGCTATTAGAATGGGGTAAGAGGTAAAAATTTGTTTTACCTGCCAACAGAAGGGTAACAAGTAAAAATATGTTTTATCTGCCAATAGACTGGGGTAACAAGTAAAAATAGGGTTTACTTGCCATTAGACAGTTGTAAGAAATAAACATATGTTTTACCTGCCAATAGACTGGGGTGAGAGGTAAAAATATGTTTTACCTGCCATTAGACTGGGGTAAGAAATACAAATATGTTTTACCTGTCATTAGAATGGGGGTTAGAGGTAAAAATATTTTGTACCTCCCATTAAACTGGGGTAAGAAATAAAAATATGTATTACCTGCGATTAGGCTGGGGTAAGAGGTGAAAATATGTTTTACCTGCCAATAGTCTGGGGTGAGTGGTAAAAAATAAGTTTTACCTGCCATTAGACTGGGGTGAGAGGTAAAAATAGGTTTTACCTGCCATTAGACTGGGGTAAGAAATAAAAATATGTTTTACCTGTCATTAGAATGGGGTAAGAGGTAAAAATATGTTGTACCTGCCATTAAACTGGAGTAAGAAATAAAAATATGTATTACCTGCGATTAGACTGGGGTAACAGGTAAAAATATGTTTTATCTGCCAATAGACTGGGGTGAGAGGTAAACATATGTTTTACCTGCCATTAGACTGGGATACTAAATACAAATATGTTTTACCTGCTATTAGAATGGGGTAAGAAGTAAAAATATGTTTTACCTGCTATTAGAATGGGGTAAGAGGTAAAAATATCTTTTACCTGAAATTAGACTGGGGGAGAAAATAAACATATGTCTTAAATGCCAATAGACTGGGGTAAGAGGTAAAAATAAGTCTTACCTACAATTAGACTGGGGTGAGAGGTAAAAATAAGTTTACCTGCCATTAGACTAGGGTAAGAGGTAAAAATAGCCCATAGACTGAAATAACAGGTAAAAATATGCCTTACCTGCCATTAGACTTTGGTAAGAGGTAAAAAATAGCCCATAGACTGAGATAACAGGTAAAAATATGACTTACCTGCCATTAGACTGGGGTAACAATTAAAAATAGGTTTTACCTGCCATTAGACTGGGGTAAGAGGTAAAAATATGTTTGACCTTTTATTACCCTGGTTGTAAGTATGTTTTACCTGCCATTAGGGTGGGGTAAGAGATAAATATATGTTTTACCCGTTATTTATATGGTTGTAAATATGTTTTACCTGCCATTAATGTGGGGTAAGAGCTAAAAATATGTTTTACCTGTTTTTATTCTGGTTGTAAGTATGTTATACCTTACATTAGATTGGGGCAACGTGTAGAAATATAACACAGGGGGCAACAGAACACCCCCTGCAGTACTATTAGCCTACGAGTAAACTAGTTTAGACTCTATTCGCCCCTAAATAATCTAGGTAAATATTTTTCCAAGTCTAAAAAGGCAAATTTTGTAAGACAGGGGTCAAATGTAAAAATAAATCGAGTGTAACATAATTTTAAACGTAAACGTTTTGTAAAATGCTTTGACTTACGTGTTCCAGTTTCAACAAATCGGCCATTAACGTACAATATTTTGGTTTTGGGTTTTTACATGCTATCTCTGAAAAGTTATGTCAGAACTAAAAATTGTATCGAACATTGCTGATGATAAGCCCTTTTTAAAGTAGGCCCGATATGGGCACGTTTTCACGAATTAAATTTGTTTTTATACTGTAGATTTTCGTGAACATGAAAACTCCATAAAATATAAACAAGATGTAAAATGTCAATGTATTTTTAACGATCCAAAATATTTGTTTTGTCTTATTGGTAACACTGGGTTAAACCAATGTAATCAGCTCCCAAGAATATGATAAGTATTTGTAGGATAAGATAAAATAATTAATTTCAGTATCACAACTTGTTTTAAAATCAAGGCCACCAAGCCGGATGCACAACAATGAATACTTGCGTGACATTAGCAGCAAATTGTTTGCCAGCAAAATTTAATTTGTTTTCGCGACAATTTTTCACGGCATTGCACCAGGCCAAGGTCCCCGGCATAACGCTTGCAGGGTGGCGTCGCCACAGCTCCGAGTGCAAATTAGTATCCACAGCGCCGAGTGAAAATTGGTCTCCTCAGCGCCGAGGCCATAAATTAGCCTATTAAAGGGTCTGCTCAGTGATGCAGAAGTGACGAGGGTTAATATCTTCCATGACGGGGTCAATGAGTTTAATCGGCGAAGGAGTAAATTTTTGTCATATTTTTATTAAACTAAAAATACAATGTTACTTTAGATTCGAGGAGTTTCAGGTTAGGTTAGGTAATGTCCAGAAGTCCGATTTTTATATTACTGGACTTGATTTGTAATGTTAAACCAAATCATTCTAGTAATATATAAGTGGCTCTACATAGTCATTCAAGATTAACTGCGAGCATCTCAAAAGTACGAGATAAAATTACATAAAAAGTACACAAAATCCATTATGATACTTTAGAATTCGAGGCGTAGCATGTCTGCAATGAAATGTATGCAAAATTTGCGTCATTCCAGTGCTGATCATCTACTATTCTCAGTTGGGCACACGCCATTACCACGGTTCGTGGCTTTTGTGAATTCCAAATCGGCTGTCAAAACTGTGAGATTAGGCCAGGTAACCCGCTCGGCGCTGTGGAGACTCGGCGCTCTGGATACGGATTCCGCTTGCAGTATCAATCCCCCACGATCAATTATTTACCCTCTCATAACTCCGCTTTCCTTTATGGTAATATTATGAAATTTTGTACATAGAGTAAGTACCACGTGTTATTTCATTTAAAAGATTTAAAATAATCCGATCACGCAGCTGAACCGCTGAGTTGAGCGAATTTCCAAAAGTAATTTTATATGTTTTTTCTTACAGCTACTTAACAAAGCGCGTTTAAATTTTGAGTTATCGATAATTACCGGTACTCTAAGTTTAAATCTTATTATTATTTATATATTATACATATTTTATAATAGGCCTATATATTATATCTCATCATTCTGAAAATGTTTGTTTTAATATATCTTGTTAGTAAAAGTGTTTCTTGGAATATTCAAGTAACGCTGCAGTCAATATTACTTGATAATCTTGGTAACATTTCATAAACTAATCTCGTCTGCAACGTAACATTAAATAAATAAATACCTTGCTAAAATGGTCTGCTAGTAACTTGACTGCAACGCAACAACATCATATAATAGTTTCAGTAATTTCGTCTGCAACGTTATATCAAATAACACGTGATAGCTAAGGAGAGCTGTGGTCATGTCGCCTCTGTGATGTCACATAGGAGGGGGCGAGAGGAATTTTGGGACAGTCGACAAGAGCAAACATCAAACGAGTGGGCCAGCCCTTGTATTCTATAGCCCTGGCATTGAACACCGTGTGGTTAGTTATAGTTTGATTATTGCAGCTCCGTGTATCACTGATGATGGCGTCTTTGTCGCCGAAACGCGTTTGAGTTGATAAACGTATTAATTGTGAGATTCTGTGTTCAAGTTTTATTCTATCAACTAACGGAAATGTTATTGGTATTTTTACAGGTTAGATTTACCAAATACTTTCATGTTTTTCAGGAGTTGCTGTGACACTGAACACCAACTACCCTCCGTACCCTCAGCAGCAGATACACCAACAGCCGATAGTCTATCCCATATACGGAATACCGCCTCCTGGTAAGCTGAGCTCGTACATATTAGCTCGTTTTGATTAAGAACTACTGCAAATATGATCCAGGAGAGTGCTCAGTATTTTATTTGGCTGGATATATAATGGTCTGAGATAGTCATGAATTGTATATGAATTTTTGGAACGAAGGTCCTTAACGCGGGTTGCGGTAGGAGTTAACAAAAATAGAAAATGTTATGCGTAACGAAAAAAAAGTGTTATTAATTAATTGATATGGCAATGACAAATATAAAATACGTACCTAACGAAAAAGCGTTATCAAATTGTTTGTTATGGCAATGAATGTAAATACATCCAAGAAACATGTGTTTTGGTTTACCAATTTAAATTAAGAGTCAATCGATTCCGTCCGGCGTAGTTCAGATATTATCGTCAAGCACTGAAATACATTCAATAAACATAAAATGTTTTTTTCATCAGTCTAGGCCTAACCTAAAATTATTGTGTTTATATTTAATTTAATTTATATGTCTTAACGGCAACATACATAAAATAATTTTAGGTTAGAAAGTAATTTTAAGTCTAGAGCCTAAAATTATCGTATGCATGATGTTTTAAGACAGGCAAAATAAATTAAACACACACACAATAATTTTAGTTTAGGCCTAGACTGATGAACCAACATTTTATATTTATTGAATGTATTTACAATGAATGGACACTTAACTGTGTTTACCATCTTATATTTCATATTACAATTAATTCTACACCTTTATTATAGGTAATAACATTAAACGTATGGAAACAGTAAATATCTATATACAAAACAATCTAATAATAAAGTGCAACTGAAAGATTAAAATTATGTGTGTATGTTGCCGTTAAGGCTGGTAAAAGAAATGAAGAAAAGGCGTGGTGAACTTCGTTCCTGACGCACACATAACCGCACACATTTACTTTTTTTAATAATTCGACCACGCACTTGAACCGCTGGCGTGAGTTGAGCGAATTAAAAAAATAAATTTATGTAGTTTAGGATTTCAACAAATTATTTGGGAAATTGGTCTACTCACGAAGGCGCTTACTAAGTAGATTTTATTTGCACCTCAGCCTCTAGCCTCGGGTCACGTGCTGCACCAGGAACACTCGCCTTGCGAGTTTGCACCTCGGCCGTGCGGACTCGGGTTATGGATCACTTTGCTTCGCTCGCAGTGGACGAACTCGCTTCGCGAGGTTAATAATACCGGGTACTTTTACAGTATTTAAGATCGATTTTAAAGATCTATTTAGATCGATTTTGGGGCGACCAGATTGTCATAAGGTCCTACAAATGTGCAGAATAATCTTTTATATTTATTGTTTTTGATAAAACCCCAAGCAAGTGTCATTCTAGTATGAAATATCTCGAACAATTTTGTTGCGTCAAAAAACGTTCTTCCGGTTGTTGGATTTTTCGACTAATGAACTCGTCCGAACGTCTTAAAAAACCATCGTGTGGACCAAATCGGACGTAAAACGCGTCCGTTGGGGTGCACACATATCACGTTTTTAATAACATCCGAAAACATGTTCTGGGGACCATGATCGGTGCTCATCGACCACTCCCCGACCTTAGGTCACACCTTAGTGCAATAGTTCGTCTTCCCTAAGGCAATTCGCTAAAAACTTAAAGAAAGTCTAAGCGAGAGTAAGCTTTTTAAAAATGATTTCCATTCATCGACTCAACCGATTGTGTTGAAATTTTGCACGCTACCCATCAATATAAAGATCTAGTTTATCAAAAATAATCTATTTGTTCCACTAATTCATTACAAAATGGCGGTAATTTAAAATTATAATTACTCAAAACTGTACATATTTATGAAAAATGTAATTAGTAAATTGTTTGCCCTATTAGTTTTGTATCGCATGGAATGTCCTATAGCCCATCTCAGGTTAAGTTGAGGCAAGCAGGGTGGGTAATTATAGTTCATTTCACCTCAGCGTGAGGCAAAACCAAATGACCGTAATAAAACCCTTACCCTTAGGCCTATTGTGCGACATCGGGGATGGGCACTTGTCGACTGCCTTTGTATTAGAGTTATTGCTGTTTGTCCCAGTGTCATTATGCAAACTTTTTTAATTGAAAGAAAAACTTAAAACAAAATATATCATTCGCTGTGTTTTGATCGCGTGATTATTTTTATACCAAATATGAAGGAAATCGGTTGATTTTGGGGAAGGAAAAGTAAATAATTAAATTATATGTGTTTTCAAATATTTTTTATCATCATGAATACGGAAATAAATATTAAATTTTATATTTTCGTGTAGCCCATGCTCTGTTTGTCTATAATATTA
>JAGFPH010009937.1:23240-43440 GCA_018207615.1 Philaenus spumarius | reverse complement strand
CGAATAGGTAGCGTAATGGTTTATTTTGTATTTTCGCATTAACTTTTGTACGTGTGCGTTGAAAAATTCTTTACCTTGATCGGTCTGGAAATGTTTCATCTTATGATTTTCAAATATCGGTTCCAACGCAGCGGCTACTTCTGTCCCCGATTTCGACTTTATAGGCACGGCAAAAGCAAATTTGGAAAGGCAATTTATCACGGTCATTATGTACTTGTATCCCTTATTGTCTTTAGCGTACGGTATCATCTCGACCAAATCCGCTTGGAATAAATCCGTTAAACCCTTCAAAGTCACACGCCTAGTTTTGAAATTTCTTCTTGCGGGCTTATGAAGCTCCGCAGCAATAGCACGTCTCACGTCCATCGTTCGACTGAAGGGATTATCAAATTTGTCGGGGTATGTAAACCCCCGAAGGGGTGAAGCAGGCCCCCACCCGCCTGCTTCCGTGATGCCCAACCATAAATTTTGGCATCTCCGTTACAACACATTCAGCCTTACAGGTTTTTACACCGCTCCAGAGGGCCATTCAGTCTTACGAGTTTTTACATACACACACACACACATACTAACACAGAGTTCAACATATCTCTCTTTCTTGGCGTGGGATTTTAATGTAGCCATACGGCAGCGAATCGTATTCACCATCTCTCTTTCTCTTTGCACCAGTGATTTTAAACATTTTAGTTTCGCTCACGGTTATGACCTCACGATCCTTTGTTCTTTTTATACGAGTGTCTGTAACAGCGAGCGGTTCGTCCTCTCTATCTAGTACCATCCGTTTCATTGATTCAAAATTCACCACACCCGAAGTGCGAAGGTTCAGCGATAGGCCTTTTACTTTACAAACAGTCACAGGGTCATTGGATTTAGTAGATAGAACTTTGTAACTGTAGGTTTTTGGACCGCCTGATACAAATTCTGTAATGAACGACCCCGCCCCGTAGTCGGCCAGTTCGTCAGTCATTTGTCCGAGATAATCTCCAGTCTCTACTTTGTGTAATCCTTCTCTGTGCAGGTAAATAACAGAATCAGTATCATAGTAGGCCACCTGAGTGTCTAAGGCGTCCAGGTAGTCGTACAATTTAAGTCTTGCATGAGCAGTAGTGAACGCAGCGAGTACCACGTTCACAGTAGGGAGTACTTCGCAGGAGTCCTCAACATATTGCCAGTTTACTACAACTACATCTTCGTTCACTTCTTGGATATGGTTTACGTCTACGGACGGACTGACTAGCATTTTAAACAATTCCGAAGGCTGTCTTACTATGGATGTTTTTGTTTGATTTTCCCTCTGACCGAATTTACCCCAGAATGAATTTAACATTAATTTTGCAAGTGACCTAAGCCCCTCATTTTTACAAATTGTATTAGGATCGAGTTTAATATTTTCGTTTGTAAAATAATCTTCTATATACTTTGCCCTGTCTTCTTCAGATTGACACCACCCTGGATACCCTGAGGCCTCCTGTTTGATTTTTAAAAATTTATTTATAAACCCTGTGAAAAGACCGTCCCCGTTGTCAAACGACGCCATTTTATATTCCCATAGCTCGTACATCTCAATAATAACGTAACCCTTGTCCACAGCTTTTCGTATTTCGTCCATAGTCCAAGTACCTGTCAATACTCGTTCGTCAATGTTATGTGTACACTCCCCTAGTAAATTTTGTCCGCAAGTTCGACACAGAACAAACATCAGTTTTTGATTCATCTTTGCAGGAAGTACAGGATGATACAATTCACGAGGAGGGAGTATAGTGCATTTAAGAAGTCCGTCAACAGTCATACCTTGTTTCCTACACTCGCCATCGCCTATATGTATTTTTGGGTGACCTACAGGGTATTTACCGTACTTGCAAACCCAAGGATAGAGCGAACACACGTCTACGTACTGAATCGTTTCGCCTTCCTTGCATTTCGTGTACGATTTTGTATTACCCGTTCGGCCACCGAAAAATGCATCTCGAGGGTTAAGGGGTACAGTGTGCATCATGGGGTGAGAATCAAGGTAAGCCATTTCAACGTTTCGGTGTTTAAGTTTGCGAAAGTCGCATTCCCACATTTCCACGACTTCATGTCGAGCGAGTTTAGCGATTTTGGCTCTTGTTCTCGCTAATCGCGCATTGTGCGTGTCGGACGGATCGTCTTTAAGAGGTTCATTGCGGCTGTGCGGAAAACATTTAGGGCATCCGTGCCAGTAGCAGCCGTGGAATTCGAAAACTTTTCCGTCGCACACTCCGTCCACTTTCACCCCATCGACGACAACTTCACGACCTCTACCAGCGTGATCCATACGAATCCCTCTCTGATCTTCCTCCCAAGTCAACCATTGTAAAGCGATTTTAGACTGGAGGTCGACAGATCGGTATCCAATTTTAGGAACAATTCCTATCGTGTTTGGTTTTAGGAAATTACGCCTGAACGCGAGGTTGCATGCACTTGCTATTGTCACGGCTTCTAGAAAAGGGTCAACGTTACACTCTTTGAGAAATGAGGCTCTGAATTTAATACACGCTTGAGCCAAAATGTCTACGTCCGAAAGGCAGTACTCAAAGATTTCCTTTTGAAAGTCAAACTCGTACTCGTTACGAATCTGTTCGTCATGCCATTTCGTAAAGTCTTTGTATCCTTGGTCAAACATAGAGTCGGGACAATAAAACTCTTTAGAGGGGATAGGACCTACATAATTTTCATTGGCCAATGTGTTGAACAGATGTGGAAAGTAGCCTTTCTTTTTTTCAGGAGGTAGATCGAAAGCTTTAGGAAGTTTGGATAGAGCCATGGGCATGTAGTTCAAAGAATCGATAAATTTAACATTATCGATCTCCATGAGGATTACCTTTGTACCGCGTGTGATCAGTTCGGGGGTGAATTGAGTTTTTTCGAGCACGTATTTAAGGAGAAATTGAAAATCGAACGATTGTCCGTTATGTGCCAGGATACACACTTTTTTGTATGCTTTTCGCACTTCCATAACGTACGACATAAAGTCGTTGACGGGGTCATCTCTGAAAACTCGAATACGATCGAGACAATTTTGACACGAATCACCGTTTATACATTTCCAGCAGAACTGTTGGGATATGCACAAATTTACTCGATGAACGTTGGCTGAGTCAAGTACCTCGTCTTGACGTGTCTCTAGATCAAAGAAAATGAAAAGAAACCCCTCGGACATAGGTTTCCTATAATCGACTTTCATGTAGCACCTGTGATTCGGTTCCATGAATTCATTGCACACTTTACAATAAGTTTCACCGCACACATGTTTTGAATGTCGCTGTTGTTTAATTATCATTTTCTCGCAACTGGGGCACTTTTTAACCGATTTACATATATTTTTTAAATGTGCTGTGAAACAGTCTCTGTTCATAAACTTTCTGTTACAATCTCCGCAATAGATCAAATCGTTTTCCAACAAACACGGCGGAGAACGTTTGCAAGAGTAACAGGTGGAGGAACATCTGTGCTCGTAACGATGATCGAAAGGAATGTGACACGCTTCACAGTAAAATTTGCAAGTAAAAGCGGCGGTCAAACTAGTAATTACGTTGAAATGACCTTTGTGAAAAATTAAATTTAGTCTGTAGCGAGGATTTTGCACTTCGCCTTCGAAATAAATATCACGGCCTTTATTCCCGTAACTGTACACCGTAATTTTGTGTAGAGGCAAATGATTTTGAAACTGATGCAACACTCGTACCCCTGCACCTTCGTCTGTGAATTGAACTCTTGCATCGAGCATAAGTTGTCGGGCTCTAAGAGTCTGTCTGTTACATCTATTCATACGTATAAGTTTATAGTCCTTGTCTTTCTCCGCATGAGCTATAGCAACTACGAGTGAGCACGGTAAACACAAAGAGTCTGTATTTTTTATAACTACAATACCTTTTCTCGCACTACATTCTTCATCGAAATTATTATACAATCCGGGTCTAACTTGACCTCGACCCATCGGTACTTTTACTTTTGTACATTCTACTTTAAATGTATCGCAAGAAGTACAAGCCGCGGAGTTACTCTGTATAATACCCCCGAAAATGTTCCACAGGATATCCGCAGACACTTCTGAAGCCCGTCTGAAAGCTAAAAATCCCGGTTCCTTATTTTTAAAATTGAGGCTCCGCAAAGTAAACCCTAAATAGTCTTCGTCAGTCGTATCCTTTGTCATAATCTCTACAAGTTCGTTCAAACCCTGTCTAACCCAATGCATTTCTTCAACACCTTCGGGTGGTGAATTAAATTTGAAAACAACTTTGGTACCGTAGAGTCGGAACTTTACAACATAAGTTTCCAAACTAGATAAAACGTAAGCGGCTGACATTTTACTAACTATATGAATTACAAGAAAGAGAGATTACAAATATAGATTAAAGAGAGAGATGTTACCTCGTGTGTAGTACTGCGCAGAATGAATAACGTTTTTAACAAAGACACTACATAGTAAAACGAGTGCAAGTCAAGGCCTATGCAGGGAACGCAAGTCAAATATGTTGAAAGAGACAGACACTTCTAACCGGTTGTTCTACGCGACTTTCGCACAAGTTGTAAGAGGGTCTTTGCCAGCGAAGTTGAATCACTGTCAGGCAGTATTGAACGTTTAAACTAGACTCGCTTATTGCATGGAATTTACATGCATATGAATAGGGATTGCAATCACATTGTGAGCGAATGTTTCGCACTCGACTGCATCGGAGTCCGTTTTCCAGTGCGGCACGTAACCTCGACATTAGTATAAAAGCAGGATACATCTACCTTTCATTATCAGTCGTTTATTATCGGTTGTCAGTGTGTTTCAGTGTTAATTTTCTTAGTGAGTATGGCTGCTGCTACTAATACTATTGATTTTTTTAATACGATCGAACCGAAAAATTTAGATTTTTTTCAATTACAAAAACTAAAAATTGGAAAAGCGTATTTAATTACAGACGCCGTACGTATGGGAACCAAGCATGGTCAAAGCATTCTATTAGATCTAGATCAGGACGAAAATTTGAAAAAAGTATTTTTACCGCAGCGGTACGAGATTTTGACAGATTCTCAAGTATTAGAATTAATACATAAAAAATTAATTGTCACCGAGCATGTAGGGAAAACCGTTAAACTGGAACTACATCCGTAAATCCGGTTATCGAGGAGAACCGTATATGTTTATTCTTATATATATATATATTTTATTACAATTCAAGTAAGTATAATTTTTCAGTAAACGCTATGAATGTATCTCATTCACCAAAAACATTGTTAGACCTATGTGTTATATCAGTATGTGAACAACTGTTAATGGCTGATATTAATATAGATGATCTTCAATTACCTGTGTCTATTAAAAAACATTTAAGAAGAAATTTTAGAAACTATTCAGCAAAAGTGAGTTGCAATACTGTAGGATTTGATTATGATTGTATTGATTTTGAACATCTATTTTTCATTATCAGTTGTTTAGTTTCGGTACTGGTTTTAGTGTCAATAATCTTTTTTCAGTGTACGTTATGAATTCAGAAACATTATTTGAGCTATGTGCTCGATCAGTATGTGAACAAGTACTAATTACTAATAGTAATATAGAAGAACTTCATTTACCTGTTTCTATTCAAAAACATTTGAAAGCAAATTTTAAAAACTATTTGATGAAAGTGAAGTGTAATACTGAAAGATTTAATTATTTAAATATTGATTTTGAAAACATTACTTATTCAGATTTTTTTATGCTAATGAATCACCCGTTTGAAGTGCCTGCATTCGCATATGAGTACAACGATGTATTTACTCGACGCTTAACTTACAATGGTGTTGATTTGTGTAGGCACTGTTTTAGCTTATTTGTTGTGAATGATTCTGATTTCGATAGAAATAAACTAGAAATATCTACTCGTAGGGAAGTTGTAGATGGTGACATGTTACTATACACTATTTGGGATCCCGATTATTGGTGCGGTAAATGTGTAGTATCCCCTTTATTTTCAATACAGGAATTTGCCGAGTTCTTACGCTATCGTCCAACAGACACAATTACTAATTTTATTGGAAATAGTTACGATTTCTATTGTGATCGTGACTTGTGTATAAATTATTTAAAGACAAAAATTAGACAATAATTTTATTCTATCTCTCCAAATTACAGTAAAAAATGAGTAACGATTCTGAGACACCGGACTTTGAACAAAACGCACAAGATATTTCCCTTGTGGAATTCCCTCTATCCAGGCCTTCTTCAGCCGTATCTCCTTCTACGTCTTCTTCATCTGTTGAGACCTTTGCGAATCAAAACCTTCCTTCAGCATCACCTTCTACACCTTTTGAGACCGCTGCGAATCAAAACCTTCCTTCAGCATCACCTTCTTCACCTTTTGAGACCGTTGCGAATCAAAACCTTCCTTCAGCATCACGTTCTTCATGTGTTGAGACCACTGAGAGTTCTTCATGCGCATCTAGATCCGCTGAAAACGATTATATGTGTCGATTGATGCATTACCTAACAGTGCTACGGACATACAAACTATGTAAGCATCTAAAACATTTTTTCTCTACCTTAAAGTTTAATTTATAATATTAGTAACAACCGTATTTACTTTTTTTCAGCTCAGAAATGATTATTCACCTCTGGCTCATCACCGTGGTAACGTTCAACCTTGTCAACATATTCATGGGATGCCGAACCGAGCTACAACGCTAGAGGTTTTGGAAAATGCATCGGCCTCTCTCAGCACGATTGTACAAGATTTAAAGGTAGCAGCGTCGTTTTCATACTACAAAACATGTGGTACGTTTGCGCTCCATGTTTTTAGAATGATGAGACAAGATTTGATAGACCTGACGGAAGACGGTATCTTCTGCTTACAACTATATGGCCGTCCGCCTTCCACCACCACCGGTGTAAGTATTTTCTTAATAAATACTATTTTTGTTGTTTAAGAGTATATAAATACTAATGGTGTGTGTTTTTTTTACAGCAACCAGAGTTGAATAATCCTCAACAGACACAGAGACCTTGCACTGTCTGCTTGATTAACGCAGTGAATATGGCTTTACTTCCCTGTGGACACGTGTTCTGCACGCAATGCGTTATCCAATTTAACAACAGATGCCCAATATGTAGAAGATGGATAGTGGACTACATCAGATTATATTTTTAAAACATATATTTCAATTGTAATAAAATATAAGAATAAACATATATATATATTTGAATTGTAATAAAATATAAGAATAAACATATATATCTTAACAGTTTTTTATTTGAATTGTAATAAAATATAAGAATAAACATATATATCTTAACAGTTTTTTATTTTTAACAGTTTTTTATTTGAATTGTAATAAAATATAAGAATAAACATATATATCTTAACAGTTTTTTATTTTAATACCCTGATTAAGACAAACTATCAAATATATAGGATATCATAGTCCAGATGGTACAACGACTATTATGGCTTTGTGTTCTGTTGTTATTTTTTCAATTATAGTAAGTAAAACGACTATAAATACATAGTCAGAACACTACGAACATTCATTACGCATACAGAGCTCAAAGAATAAACAATGGAATCTATCAAACCTAAAGTAATTCGTTATTGCTGCGATCTCAAATGTTTTGTTTTGCCAAGAACTGCTGTCGACGGTATTGCGTGTAGAGTGTGTAATTATTTTAGCACTTGTCATTGCAAATGTAAGACCTCACAAAAACTATTCTGGAAAATCACGTTATACAGAACTCATTTCGAAGGATATACCTGCTGCGAAGACATATGCCATCGGTTTACCAAGGCTCAATTGTTTAATTGTCCGAAATGTTCACCTTGTTATTGTTCTACAAATAAACTGTGTACTTGTGTGTTGGAAAAATGTAAAAATAGAAACTCGTGGTCAGAGAAAACCAAGTGGTAAAGTGTAAAAGATTTGTATTTTCTGTTTGAATAAATAGAATGTGTTGAAACAAAAGACGTGATTGTTGATTATAATACTCTACCTAAGCTAACCATCCAAATTATTACTTTATACCAAACATTTTTAAATCGTATAACTATATTTTTCCTGAGTATGAGATATCTGCGACTTTCAACATATTTGACTTGCGTTCCCTGCATAGTTCAGATGGCCAGTGTACATAGTCCAGATGGTGCAACGTGCATTACATCATCTTGGTAGGTTGCCATGTTGCATTTCGTCGTTTCCTGTTAGACGGCTATATAAAGCAAGCGCGATTTCTACTCCGCAGTTCAGACTCGTCCTTCTCTCTGGAACTTTACGCTATGGATATAATCGAGGACTTTGTTGGAGACGAGCTGCCTCGTCTATTTGCCGTAAGTAGATTTTAAGATTTTTACTAGTATATAGAAATCAGTGCGTGTGTATGGTTTTATCGAAAAAATTTTTTCTTAAAGGAACTCAAATACGGAGTCGATGAGGAGGAGGAGGTGGACTCCGACAACCTCTTCTATTATGATTATTCCTCGGGGGAGGACGAAGATGATGAAGTCTTGGAATGGGTACTCCTAGAGTACATGGAGAGAAGAGGAATTTTTTGATTTTTAAAATGTTATATTAAAATTTTGTTTTTTAAATGAATTGTTTTTATTTTGACTAAATCCTATAAATAATTTTTTGAGGTCAAGGTTAGGTGGGAATACGTTTACTGTGAAACACAGACAATGTAGAGTTATGACAAATTAAGTGTATAAGTTAATTATTCGAGGGCAATGTAGAGTTATGACAAATTAAGTGTATAAATTAATTATTCGAAGGTTAAGAGAGAATAATTTAATTTAATTTAATTTAGAAAATAAAAAAAATAAAGATGGAGGAAACAAAATGGCGGAGAAAAGATGGCGGAAACAAAATGGCGGAAACAGTGGCCGGCGTCGGCGCCTCAAGGTCACCCTCAACGCCCATGTTACTCTCCTCAAGGTCAAAACCTCACAAACGTTAACTCTCCTCAAGGTCAACATCTCACACACGTTACACTGCTCAAAGGTCAAAGGTCAAGGTCAAGGTCAAGGTTGTGCCAACGGGGGGGAACCTCTACTCATGTATTCCTGTTCCTTCAAATTTATCAATGTGGAATATCTTTTTTGGGGCGTTTAAGAGACACCTTAAATTATTGGTCGTTCTGCGTGCAATTTTATATTGTTGCGGAGTAAGTTTCTGAATAATGTAAAACAGTTTCAATATAAACAGCTGAAAATGATTGAAAACCCAGTTTTTTTTCTCATTCAGATTTTAATTTTACCTTTCCTGCTTGCTGTGCAGTTTATCAATGATTGACCATTTTGAGTAGCAATGTATTTATTGTATTGAATTCTTCAAGAAAATGGGCACATGGCACATCCTGTGGAGAAAACAGTTACAAGCAACCATTTTATGTGACATGGGATGGTCAGATGTGGAGTGGTCTGTACGGATCAATAACATTGAAAGGGTGGAATTCATCTTGAATGAATAAATAAAAACCTGTAATTTACACAGTAGATCAAATAGCAAACCATTTGTATCCATGGAGAATGTAGAGACAAACATATTGACCTGGTGAGTGGGCGGTCATTTAGTCATTTACATTCGGTTGACAAGGTAAGTAACATGCTATTTGTGAGCAATAAATTAATAAGTTTAGTAATTTCATTTATACAAACAAAACATTGGTAGCATAAATATGTTTTATTGAGCCAGTAAAAACCATTTCAGTTCGTACAGGGTTCATTGAAGCATTCACGTCTGCTCTGGTGCTACGAGGAATTGAGACATCTGATTTCTGGTAGATTTAGAAATGTTTACCAACCACAACTTGTGGGAAATGTTGGATAAATAACTACTTTTTGTATTATCTACTATAACATAACTAGTAAGCTCCCGTGAAAAATCACAGGTAGATTAATTAGATACACATCAGAAGTATATCATTTATAAAAATACTATTTTAAAACAACAAACTTTATATTTTCCTACCTAACTACGCTGAGGGTGATTTTTAACTCGGTAAATGTGCACAATCCTACGGATTATAAAGCTGTAGGCCTATTTCTAAAAATGTTGTAATTATACACGTTATTACATATCAAAATAAAGATAAAAATATTGCCTTTTAATTGATTTTTATTTCATATTAATATATCAAATGATTTAGAAGTTACTAATATTATAGTGAAGAAATCAATAATAGAATTATGTTTATATGTTATACGAAGATGTACGAATGATTCCTAAGTTAAACAAATTAGTACATCTTTAAATTTGTCAAATATTTTCAATTATTAAAATTCGAAATACCTGTTGAAATAAAAGTTTTTTATACGCTTAGAATCCGTACGTTATGTAGATTAAGAATATGTAAGTTTTATTTTACTGAAGCTTTTCCATCGAGTTACAACAGCGAGTAAACGACAGCGCGCACAAGGAGTCCGCTGCTCTAGTCTTCGCAGTTATCAGCACAGTGACGTCAGAGTGAAACTGGCGGCACAGTGCCGAGATCAAAGAAATGGCTTAGCCCTTGTTATAGAGCCCTGGGTCTCACCACTGACATCATTGACGAGGCGCTTAACTCAGTCCGTGTTAAGAATCCAATCTTCTAATATTTTTACAAGATTAATTTCCGATTGTAAAAAATCATCCGGACATATTTAATAAATATATGAGGATACAACTATTACATTAAATCATTTTTTATCAATATTATTTTGTATTTTTAAACATTTATGCTTGGTGAACTCTAAGCGTGAATATTGTAAATGTGCTTCAAATATTTTATTAGAAATTGTCTGCTGAAGAGTATAACACTATTAAATTAATAATCAAGAAATTATATTAATTTGTAGCTAATTTTCGCTATATAAATAGGTAAAAAAAATGGATAAGCTTTTTTAGTTAACATTTTTTATTTTATTGTGAAGATTCAGTAGAGGGGAAGTGTTTAATCAAATATAGATTAAATTACTGTATAGTATATTTATAATAATATATAAATACCTTGTTTCCGTCGTGCAACTTTTTTTGGAACACAGCGGGTTCCTGCTTATGTAGGTTTTCAGGGGAATGAGGCTGCAAATGACTGGGTGAAGAGGGGAACAAAAACCAGGACGAGCACGTTGCAAGCAATTTTACAAAATTAAAAACGTTTTCTCAGCAGAAATTCGTTGTTGAAATTAAAGGTGAACTGAAGGATTGTATCCTTTCCATTTTTAAAGAAAATAGATGCTTCCACAAAATTTATTTGTAGCTAATTTTGACACTTTTAGAGAATGAATTTACCAACCTCTGACAAGTGCACAATTTTTTCACAAGATGTATGCATAATGAACAAGGAACACTTAATGATGTGGATTGAGAGCATGTGCACCCATATATAGATATGGGCCACGGCCCCCCCTAGCTCCCAGGGAAAGGAAAATATGTGTATTATTAATTATAGTTAGGTATCACATAATATATTATTTCTCAAGGCCATTTTTTTGTCGGTACGCCATATCTTCCTTAATACATAATCAAATTACATGAATGAGGCATCATTTTAAAGCTTTCCTTAACCGCTACACCGGAAAAATATACAAAATACAATTATACGAAAAAAATAAATAAATAAAAAATCCGAAAGTAACAGTGATGTAAGATCAAGTAAGTTATAGGGATATTTTCCTGGCGTTGGCAACACTGATGATAACAATACCCAGCTATATGGTGTGTACTTAAATTAAGTGAGATTTAAGTAAGTTAGAATGCGAATGTTTCGCATGGGTCAGCTACTTTTTCTTTAAAGGGATTAGCACTAAAATATGTTTTAAATGTTATGTGCCGTTTGATTTTACATATACTTATTTTATTTTTTACAAGAGTTCAAGCATGAGCTGCTGGGTTACTACTTGGTGCGGCCTCTAGGAGTGTTATAGGTCTTTGTGAATTCACTGACAATGTAAAGGTAGACTATTATGGTATTCGTGGAAAGGCAAATGAGTGGTTGCAGTCATACTTAACATGTAGAAAGCAAAAAGTAGTCTATACAGACTCTTACGGATTGCACTGCTCTTCTTGGGAAATAAATTCTCGAGGTGTGCCTCAGGGATCAATATTGGGTCCTTTACTGTTTTTGGTCTACATAAATGACCTGCCTTATAATATTGGGGAAGCAAAAGCTGTCCTGTTTGCTGATGACACCACTTTAACGGTTTTTGGGAAGAATAGTATTAATCTAGAAAAGTCGGTTACTTCATCACTGATTATGGCAGAAAATTGGTTTTTATCAAATGGTCTAAAACTTAATAAAAATAAAACTCAGCTAATGCAGTTCAGTTGTAAACAATTAAAAGACAAAATTTCAATTAATCATTTAGAACCAAGTACAGGCTCGTCAAAATTTCTGGGAGTGGTAATTGATGAAAACATAAACTGGAAATCACATATTACCTTCATTTCAAATAAACTTAACTCAGCTTGTTTTGCACTACGCTAACTATTTCACGTATTTCCAATCCGGATACAATTAAAACAGTATATTTTGCATATGTGTACTCTCACCTTAAATATGGTGTTTCTCTTTGGGGGAACTCGGTAGAGTCTGGAAACATTTTTTCTATTCAAAAGAGAATTATAAGAATAATTTGTAATTTAAAAGGTAGGCAATCTTGCAGAAATTCATTTTCGAAATTAAAATTTTTAACTCTTCCCTGTATATACATCCTGAATGTCCTGCTCTTTTTTAGAAGTAATTATATGGGTGTCGATCAGTACAAACATGGATATTCCATGAGACGGCAAATGCTTCAATACCCAGTACATAGATTAAAGTTGTTGGAGGACGGGGTGCGCTATTCTGGTCTCAAATTGTACAACAGGTTGCCAGACAATATAAAGGAAGTGCCTAGCATTAAAGCCTTTAAAAATAAACTTAAGGCCTTCTTAGTAAAGCGGGCATTTTACTCGGTGGAGGAGTACCTGGGGCTTTGAATGGATTTTATATGTAGTTGTTTTATTTTATGATTAATTTGAAATTGTTAATATAGTTATATATGTCTTATTTTTATTACTTGTGTCGTATGTGTATTATGTGTATATGTGTATTAATTTCTATTCTGTGTATATGTTTTATCATGATATGTGACAACTCAAATGTTCAATAAGAAATGTAACCAAATGAGGCTAATAAACCAAACCAAACCAAACCAAATGCTGTGTGGGTTAATATTTCACCTGAACAGCCAAATTGGCTTCTCAAATTTTAAAAGTTTTCTTGGTGAGGGCAAAAATATCCCTGGACAGCTTTTGTTGAAGGAGGGGAGGGTACTCCCTAACACGTTCACTGCTACGCTAATTTCATATTTCCTATGCTAGGAGCCGACCTTTTATTTTTTATATTCTCTGTAATAATCACTAATATTTTAAGCGGACGCACATGTGTGTCCATAGCTTAAAACTGACGTGCGAAGCACGCAAAGCTCTGTGTATTGAACATACTCAAAATACGGGGGTAGGCGTGCGAAGCACGCAATGCATTGTGTATTACTCCCATTACCGGGGTTGGAGTGCAATGCTCTGTGCGTCGGCTGCTTCTCACAGTGTTCAGTGTCAAGCTCACATGTGCGTCCTTAGCAGTGAACGTGTTAAGCCCCATACCCCGGTCTAGCCCTCCCCTAGAAAATATCATATGGGTGCCCATGATTGAGAGGATCAAGGGCGAAGAGATTTTTTTGGACTTGATTGGGAGGCAAGATACAATAAGATACTATGATGTATTGGAAGAAAAAGATACCCATATTCGATTACACAATCTATTACATCAATCTAAAAACCTAATGATTCCTTTTACAGTTAGTATTTTAAACTTAAGTAAACATTCCACGTGATTTGTTTGTGGTGTATTAAATAATATTTTTAATATTCTAGAAGACCATGTCCATAGAAATCTATTACTATCCTGCCAGCCCTCCTTCAAGAGCAGTCCTCCTGCTGGCAGAGACTCTGGGCATAGACCCGGTGTTAAAAGTGGTTGATATTTTTAAAGGCGAGCAGTTTGCTCCGGAATTTACTCAGGTACAGTAGCACTTGCATAGATGTTTTGTTTTTATAACGAAGAACAAAGTAATCGCAAATTCATTAAAAATGGTTTTCTTCTAGATCAACCCTAAGCATACTGTTCCGACGATCGTAGATGAAGATTTAATCATTACAGAAAGGTAGGCTATGAGATGTTTCTATAACTGCAATGGTTTTTGTAATATGAATGTGAAAACTTTGTCGTTTAACTAGTCTCTAAGATTATCGGTTTTTCAGGTTTTAATTATATGTGATGTGGAATATGATAAACTCTTCTGGAAATTTTTGAAATTGAGTTTTTGTTATTTCATAAAAGAGGGTTGATTTCTGAACAATTTAACACAAAAATCATAATTCTACTTTAAAAATTAAGGAAGTTATGGCCAAATGAAAATTAGTTATGGAAAAAGGTAGTTTTGAGAAAAACACAATTAAAGTTTTGAATACCAATTAAACTTTTATTTATCATATTTCATGCCAACACCTGTCTGTACAGTATTATTTCTGTAGCTGCTTACCACAGAGTAAGCTACAAAATTGCATAATTAAGGAATTTTTAATCATTGTGATTTTTATTAATAGACATTGTCTAGATTATTATTTATGCAATAATACAAAAGGTTGTTTGTTGGATTTTAAGACTGTTTTTATTACATTTTTAACCAGTAAAAAGAAATGGGCCATGTTTTCGGGAATGGTATCAAAATAATCAGAAAATGTTCTACTATTAGTAAAAATTACAATTAGTTGACTGAAACGTCGCTAGATTACAGGAGATGCTACTTTCTGAGACTCTTGTCTCATCCATGTTATTTCTCCATAACGACAAGAGAGGTCCCTTTTCTCAGACCTGACATCTGTTGCTTGGATACTATTTTTCGATTATTTCTCGACTACAAACTACTTTACAATTGATATTAGCTTGTAAATAAGGAGTTGGGCAACAATAATCGATGAAAAACCAAGAGTCAATATTTTTGACCCTTACTACTTATTTTGCCTGTACTGAAAATTTTACTCTCTTGACAAGAGGTCCGTTTTCATTTCCAGCATCACATATTCTTAAGTTCTAAAATAGACTGTATTTCCAATTTCAATGGAAAAGGAGAAATAATATAATAAATTTACTAATCTTATATCCGTTACCTTTCATACTTATGTTTTGGCGGTTAATTTCAGATATAACACTCTTGCAGACTGAATATATACCAGTTGCACTAAGTCAGTGGGGTAGCATTAACCTCAAATAATAAACCACATATGTTTACAATGAAAATTAAATTGCTTGGAAACATACAAAATTTCAGAAATACTAGTACTGTACTTTTGTATGACTTATTACTCTTTATAATTTTGAATAATGTAAAATCCGATTGCATTAAACATTTGATAACTTGAACAAGCAGTTTTACAATAACTCAAGATTTTTCAATCATTTTATTAAATAAATTTTAATGTGTTTCATTCAGTCAAGCAGGGTTAACTTACTTGGCTGAAGTGTTTGACGAAAGCAGGACACTTTACCCAGAAGATATCGAGCAACGAGCTTTGGTCAATCAAAGGCTTTACTTCAATATTGGTACTCTCTTTCAAAGAGTCTTGGAAACATACATTGTAAGTTCACGTATATCACTTAAACTAACACTTAATTTTTCTTTATTAATTTTAAAGATCACTCTGTAGAATGTTAGCTGAATTTGTTCATTTTTTAAGTGAAACTTCTTAACGCACGGTAGGGGAAACTGTTCTGGATCAGACGAAATGTGAAACGCTTTCGCTTCTCCGACAAACCGGCAGTTTAACGGAAAGAGTACAAAAATCTTTTGGCAGTACGAGAAGAAAGAGAGAGAGAGAGAATCTACTCTCTCCGTCGCATACGTCGTACATCCACCGCGTCTACTGTGTTAATACACAGCATAGGGAACCACTACAACACTAAAAAAGTTCAAGTATTAATGTCAATGGACAACATCAGCTGTTATATGTCTGAATCGTTGTATTCACATTGTTTTTCTTTACTTCGTTCTTCAAAAGAACAAACAACAAACTATATATAACTGTACTGATCAAGTTTATGCCATTAGAAATATTCAACATTTACAGAGCCTATAATTTAATATTTTACTCAAAGACCTGAAAAACAAAACAAAAGATCACAAATTTTAATCATAATATTACCTGAATCATTGTTTTTAATCCATAATATTTTTAATTAAGGCATTTAGGCAAAACTATATTATTTATTAGCGAATTTCCATAGGAAAAATGAGCTATTACAGTGGCCCTTATGGTAAGACCCAAGGTCGGGAGCAGCAAATGAGCACTGATCATGGTCCCCAGAACAGGTTTTGGGATGTCATTAAAAATCATATATATATATATGTGTTCGCCCTTTAGCGGCCGTATTTTAAGTCTGATTTGGTTCAAATTTGGTACACATGTTGGTTGTCTACGTCGCTTGGACGAGTTCGTTAGCCGAAAAAATCCAACAACTGGAAGCACGTTTTTGACCGGAAGTAATTATTTTTTGAGAGTTTTCCTACGGGAATTAATGTTTTGTAGAGTTTTTCCTACAAATATAAATGTAGGATGTTATTCTGCACATTTTGTTTTTTTACGCGACCTTATAGCTCGCTTGGTTCCCCCAAAATCGATCAAAACGTAAAATACCGTACAAGAACCCGGTTCAAAGCCATGTGGCGGATTCTACCATGGGGTTGGCGTGCAAAGCACGCAATGCGTTGTGTGTTAAAGAGACTTCCAACACGGGGGTTGGCGTGCGAAGCAAGCAATGCTTTGTGTATTGAAGATACTCCCAATATGCGGAATGGCGTGGGAACCATTTTGCAGCTATTCAGCACCGTCGTGAATAGACATATTTCCCAAATTGTTGGTTTAAACCCTAAAACATAGGCCTATAAACTTAATTTTGGAAATTTGCTCAACTCTCATCAGCGGTTTAGCTGCGTGGTTGAATTATTTTAAAATTCACTCGATTTTTCATCGTCAGAAGGGCTATATAAATTAATAGCAGTTCAAACTTGTACGATAGAATAACAATAATTCAGGACAAGAGTTCAATATAGTTATGGTTTAAAATATATAGGTTTATGTTTGTAGGCCAAATTTGTTTCTTTGCTGTCAGGAATGAAGTAAACAAAAAGAATTGTAAAAATATATATATTTTCAACGATTTCTAACCTCAAAGCCGGTCATATAATATATCAAATGCAAAGAAAGCAATGCATAAAATCAACTGCTTCTAGAACCTCAGAAGTTTCACTTCTCGCGAGAGTGTCACACAATTTTTCTGTACATTCGTTTATTGCGTTCTTACGTCTTGTCTATCTCTATTCAGCTATTGATTCTCATCATACCGCCCCTCATCCATTCTCTCGTCAAATCCCCCCCTCCAACTCTTTTTTAAACATCTCGTGCACTCCTTCATCACGCAGTTTATAGATTTTGTGTTTTATCAATATATAATTTGTAACATCCTATATTTCCTGTCGTTAGTATTATTCACTCTGTTTTTCTATTAATTTTCAGGTTCCTGTTATTTTCCAAAACCAACGGATAGACGAAGAAAAACTGACAATGTTGGAAGATTCTTTCAATGTATACAATACTTTCCTGGAAGACCAGGATTGGGCAGTAGGAAATCACATGACTGTCGCTGACTTTTCATTGGTGTCTTCAGTCTCCACAGCAGAGGTATTTTGGTTTAAATGCAGAAAGACAAAATTTTACCGATTGCCGCAACTGTTGCTGGAACTATGGTAGAAAGCATGACTGTTTTATTTTAAGAGAGGTCTTTGATTTTTTAATAAATAATTCTTATTTTTTACTATTGGACTCGGCAATGCTTCACTATTGCTTGATTTTAGTACATAAATACATACTTAGATTAAATTAACAAATACAATTCAGCGAGTGTATTGAAAAATTTGTTTTGAAGTGACTTGTGGTTAATGTAAGATAATTATGATCAGGGGGCAGGTGGTAGAGCGCCCGCGACCACAGAATTAAATAGACTGGTCGTGCCGTAAGCTTGTACATTGTGGGAATCGAAGCTAGGTCGGCCATCTTGTGTGAGGATAGAAACGTCGAGCGGGCTTAGAGAGGAGTGAAATTTTCAGTGCGCCCTATTCATTTACACCGTGGTTTCAATAGCTGAAAATGCTTGAAAATCTTTGAAATTTGACAAACTTACAGTTTAAAAGTGTAAGACGCTAATGGTGTTTTCACAATTTGAAAATAAAAATGGTGTCAGGGTTGTTGGTAAACACCAGCAAACAATAAGAACTTACTAACAAAATTATTAATAATAATTTAAAAAAAATTAAATAAAATAATTACATAAATAAATCTCAGTAAAGAACGATTCGAACAAGCCAGATAGCTGCGATAGATATTATTTCAACAGGAAGTTGTAACGGATATACCAGCTTGAATTACTAAGGACACAAATACACAGCTATGCGTTATTCCTTGTGAACAACGAATGCAGGTACGCAGCAAAAAAATACGGCAAAATATGTTAAGCTCTAAAGCCAATCAGAACAATCCATATTTGAAATTATCCAATCAGAGAAGAATTCGAAAATCGTAAAATAAAGAGGTGGGAGATTTGGAGGAAAAAACGTGGTCTGTCTAAAAGAAACCTTCAAGTGAGGAACACCGGGAGCACAAATTTCAACCTTTTACATTAGTAGAATCTTATATCATCATTTCATCATCAAGCAGAACCATTATTTGAGTGCGAAATTATCCAACAGAAGTTATGAATTTATTAGAATTACAACCATGAATTAACCAACGTAAAATTACCAAAAGAGTGCGTTCAAATCAATTGAATCAAGTGCAGTGTTTAGTGAAAATAAATAAGTCCATAAGTGCCTAGTGTGTGGGAAAGTGAAAGAGCCAAATTATGTAAGTAGCTTTAAACCAATCATTAGTGTAAAACAGATCTCGAGGGTTGGTAGAATTATCAAACGAAATCATATTCTAGTTTATATTGTAATAATTAATTATAAGTGTCATTTCGTGGGTGAAGAAATGTATTAGAAGCAGGGACCTTTTCAATAAGAATTAGCTGATAGAGGGTTTGATTAAAGCACCTCAAAAGCAATTAGAATTGGTTCGGATATCATTAGGTAGGTTTGTAAATAATCTAGCTGAGAAACCAGAAGGTAATTTATATTTCAATCCAATTTAAAGCGTTACTATTCAATTAAAAATTCACTATGTTTTATAAATTTCAATCACATCAATAATGAGTTGGATTACAAATGTTTTAAAGTATTCATTTAGATATCACTGTTGAAAAGGAGTAGATTCAAGATAGGACTAATGGTGTTGGAATTTAGAATAGTTGTTACATTTTCTACTAACTATTAAGGAATTAACATTATAAATTTGTACTGTTAATGTATGTTTTATTTGAGAATGGCCAACTCGAATTTCAACTTTTAATTGTTGTATAATTTGCATTTTATTGAATTATTTACTGTAAAAATTATTTGAACATTTTAAGAATATAACAAACAATATTGTGACAAGCTCTGTAATTATTTCAACCTAGATTCATTTGTCGTTAGCCCACATGCCAAGCTAAAATTTGATCCGTAAGAAGGATCTGGTGGAGCCCCCAAAACTTTAAAATATTACAATTCAAAACACCTTGAAAACAGAATAACTTACATAACCTTACACGATAAAGTCGCCCATAACTTTACAAAAACCTTACAATGGTTTGGCACTTTAAAAATCGAATAAAGTCCAAACTTATTTATACTTTTTAATTCGTGACATCTTCTTCTGTGGGCGGTCCAGAACCTTATGCACGTCAGCCTCTGGGGCTTATTGCGCTCCCATGTTAGGATATTGATCCCTCAGTTACCCTTGTCAAGATCCATAAGCCCGTTGAACTTAAGAATCCTCTTAACAAGGTTGTCTTGAGGTATGGTTTGTCCCTTGTTCAATTTACCAAAGGTTTCATAACTGACCTGTTCCAGCCTCTCACACTCATAGATTAGATTTTGATATTCTGCAGTTTCCTCCTGCAGGCCACATATCCTGCATTTAGGATTTCCAGTGAAAACTCCCATGTTCTTCATGTGTTTCCTAAGGTGGCCATGTCCTGTGATTAGAGCGACCGCCTCCTTTAGCTTGCACC
>JAGFPH010009937.1:0-11862 GCA_018207615.1 Philaenus spumarius | reverse complement strand
AACAATAAATTTGTCCCGTCTCGCTGTTAAAAAAAATCACTGCAAACATGATTTCATCTCTGTGAAAACTTTGTATCCGTAAGGTGCTTCCACCTGGTCCGTTTAAATTCAAAACTATTTATCGTCATTTCACAACAGTCCGTAAAATGCTGCTACCTACATTCAAATTATTAACTAATTAATTACAGTTAAGTAATTGTATCCGTAACGTGCTGCCACCTGGTATATTCAAAATCGAAACTATTTAGCGTCATTTTTCAATAGTCCGGGAGATGCTGCTACCTACATTCAAATCATTAACTAAAACTAACTGTTCTATTAATTTTTCCTGTATTTTAAATCACTGCAGACAAAATGTTAATTTATTGTCTCGCGAGGTGCTGCCCCATGTGATATATAAAAAAACAAAACAAATTGATTTCTGAAAAGCTACAAATTAAACATTTTATTATAACAAATTTCTGTTAGTTAGGTATACAATTTTGTTAGGTTACAGTTTTCTAAGTTGCATAGGTTAATCAACCAGTTGCAATTTACCCTAATTGTATTATTAAATTCTTAACACGTCAAAAATAGAATAGAAACTGATTTTGAAGTTTGAGAAATTGGAAAATTGATAGTGATTTATTTATTGGCCTACACACGTAAATGTTAAAAAATCGATCTTGATTATAGTAAACGAGTAGGGCCTAGGCCTACTTTGTATGGACAAACAGTTCCTTCCCTTTTATCACCTAACAAAATATTGTGAATTATTTTAATAGAAAATGTAGCCCAGGGCGTAGGCCTACACCAGATCGTGAACATTCAATTTCTTCACTTTTAGGCACTTTATTTGACTTTAGGAAACTTGGAGCATTCAACTTTTTTGAAAGTAGGCCCTATTTAGAAAATAGGCTTCCAGTTTACATTTTTATCAATATAAAGCCCCAAGAATTCTATCATGTCTACGGAATTATGTTCTATTACCTCAAAAACAGCCCCGACCTTCGTTTCTATTTGGCTGTTTATTCTGATAAGATTGAAACTTGAGTTTTTCTACAGTTGAACTCATTTACAGCAGACCAACCAGAAAGTTCATACCTGCAGCTTGTCCAACAGTTTTAAAATACCTATACATGCTTAACTTGAGTAGCTACATTAATTTTGGTTTATTGACCGCCATTTTGAGTAGGATTAAGCCAGAGACCTATAGTTTGCGTTGTCCGTTCTCTTTTATCAATACTGTTAAAATTAAGTGTCTACATTTAACAATTCATTTTGAGCAACCCCCAAAATTTCCAAAGTTGCCCCATGCATAAGAAAGTAAATTTTTATGCCTTATAAACATTTTATGAATTTTGATTTTCTCTAACAAGGTACTCACTACACCAGTTAGAGGGGTGTCTCCTGAATTTCAGCACCCCTGTATAATAAACTATACCTAGCAATCAGACAAAAACTATACCAGATCTGAAAAAGAATCAGACAAAAAAGATAGACAGTATGTTTACACGATGGACCTTCAGAGTGTATTACTTTGCCCAAAGTCTAATGTTTCCAGTTTGTATTTTAAAACCAAGCTTGCCGTACACAACCTTAGGCCTACTATTTATAATCTCCATGACAAAGATGTAAAATGTTATGTCTGGAATGAATCCGAAGGAGGATTCTCAGCCAACGAGTTTTCAACCATAATCTGTGACTTAATAAGTGATCAATGCCCCTTAAAAAATGAGGACAAAGTTCTTACGCTCTATAGTGATGGTTGTGGTTACCAAAACCGAAATGCGGTTCTTTCAAATGCGCTACTCAACCTAGCAAAGCTTCACAACATTACTACCTATTCAACAAAAATATTTAACTAAATGGCACACGCAAATGGAAGCGGATTCCGTTAGTTCTCAAATAGAGCGTCAAGTGAGGTCAAGAAATTTTAATGTGCCGGCTGACTACTGCGATGCTGTGAAGAAAGCTCGCACAAAACCAAAACCTTATGACGTTAGGTACTTGGATCACTTTTTTCAAAAATTTTGAGGGCTCGTTAAAAGAAATCAAGTCAATTAGGCCAGGTAAAAGAGTAGGTGACCCTATGCGTTGTTGACTTGGTTGCCCTGCAATACAAACCAAACGAATTGAACTTTAAGCTTCGATTCACTGATGTGTGGAAACCTTTGCCAATGAGGACTATCATCTCGTCAATTAAACCAGTGGATATGAAAGACATTCCTAATTTGTTCTCCGAGAGAGTAAAAATAAAAAAGTCTTAGTATCAAGACCTTCAAGAACTTAAAAAGACTCTTGCACAGGATTTTCATTCATTTTACGACAATTTGCCTTGGTATTAATATTTTACTAGCACAACAATGTTATAAAAGTTCTGTAACATTTTCATTCCAATAAAAAAATGTAATTTAATAAATAGCTGTAATTTTTTCTCATTTTAGACTATTATTCTAACGTCCCAATCACCCACTCACAATACTCTATCTAATAGAAAAGGTTGTAACTCCGCGATAAAATTGATATTTAGGTTAGTAAAAGTCGTAACTCCTATAATTAAATTTAAAACTAATATATAAAAACAGATTATATAGTAACTGTATTCAAGTACTATTTATAAGGGGAAAAAACAACCATATTCATAACTTGTCAAATAATCTAAAAACAGTTTTTTGTGTCTCCTGTAAAGTTGTATTAATTGGAGTTACGTCCATTGATAAATAGACCGACGATAAGATCCCTGTGTTGCGATCCACCTAACCTTGCTACTTTTTCTATTCGACAAGGGGAAATCAGTGCTGAGATTCGAGACAGTTAAAGTTGCGAAAGAATAAACGACGGAGACCATAAACGTGATTTCTGAAAATGACTAAACACTGTACTGACAAATGAAAAATTCGCATAAAGCGGTAAACAGTTTTTGACTAATTCCTTCCAAAAACTGTGCTCGGAGGGTAATTTTCTGCTTCGTTTTGACCCGGTAAAGTCTACGAAATACATTATTTGACATCAACTTTCGAACTATCCATGTTGAAGTTTTGATTTTGATCTGAGCAAGGATTCCAAGATCAGCTGATGGTTTACCAATGCAAAGGCTGTGATCTCAGGTTATGAAAAAATTAATCAAAAAGGATTGATATTACGACAGGCTTTATAGAAAAATAAAAAAATAAAAGAAAAAAATAAGCTGCACATTTTGTTTACATGTTTATTATATATACATTTAAATCAAGTTATACATACATCAAATTAATAAACATGTTTCAAATTATTGTTACAATAAAAAAACAAGAACTGAAACGCTTTCTTCAGAACTTAAAACTCTATATCATTACTGCAAGGGTGTAGATTTATAAGGGTGGCCACACAGCTTTTAGATTAATTTTGCTATATTACACAGCAGTAAAAAATGTTAACACTTTTCCTTTTCAAGCCAGAAAAAATAAATTGTATCCCCCTAAAATTAAAATAAAAAATTCAACAATAAAATTTAGAATATTGAAGGAACAAAGAAATTATTATGATAGTTATTAGCCTACAAAATACACTTTTTAAATAAATGCTCTAAAATAAACAATAACTAATTTAAAAAGGATTTTATAGGCATAAAGTATTACAAAATTTAATAATAATATATGTACATTAATGTTTTCTTGAGAACGTACGAAATACAACTTACATATAATTATTAAAAAAATGTCAAGAAAAATATATAAGTAAAGATCAGTAGCCTATTCAATAAAATGTTTGTATAAAGTAAACAATAAGTGTGCATTTAGTTGTTGGAAATTGTGGAAGCGCAACTCAATAATATAAAAATGTTAAGTTTATTTATTTTATTTATATATTTGGCCGGCTCATTGGCGGATCCAGGGGAGGGGCTGCAGCCCCCCCCCCTTTGGGTTATTATATTTTTGTTTAGTCGTCTAAGTGGCAGACTGCTCAATTGAAATTGAGTTGTCTCAGACAACACAACTTGTATCGAATATTTCACCCACTAAATATTATCAAATCTCAATATAACAAAACCCATTGGAAAGAAAATGTTTTAAACTTCAATTTTTGTATTTACAAATTTCTTCTAGAAAGTATATTTACATATGTAACCATCGTTGTAAAATAAAATTGTAGTTGCCTAAATCAATATTGATGCCGCCCTAGAAAGCATAAGGAAATGACTCAAACTCATCACTTTTTAAAGGCACATAATCGTTAGACAGACTTGTTTTGAGAAGAAGATAAGGACACCACTGGATTTGTCAAGATTTTAACTTTCTACCACGATCTAATCATTCTCCACTATTATAGTTTCTTAGATATGGAGTTGTCTGTAAACCCTTGCCATTGGACAGTTTTCAAAAAATGAGAAATGATGATACACATTTTACAATCGATGTGTATCTATTACAAATCTATAATCTATATTATATGCAGTATTCGTATAATAGTTTTTATATCGATTTGAAGTGCAAGTTCTATATTTTCGTTTAATATAAGTAAAACCTGGTTTAGTGTTCCGAACTATTCGTGTATTTCCGTGAAATATGTACATTTTCAACGCCCTAGGCGTGTTAGCCGTTACCTTTTCATGTCTGGCAGAAACTATATACTATAAGTTTGTGAGATTTTTGTTTTGTTGTTGTAATTTAGTGGAATAAGTTTTTAGAATAAATATATTTAAAAATTTCAAGTACAGTACAACCTTGTTAAATTGGACCAGCCGGAACCACGGCCGATCCGACATAACGAAAAACCGTGTTAGCCGGAGAAAGAGCATAAAACATTAAAAAATGAAAATACACTGAATACTTACAATATTTTCCTTTATTACGGAGAAAAACACTATACAAATATTAACTGGTCACAATAAAACAAAAAACACTTCTGTGGACTGTCCACTTTTTGGGGAAAAATCTTGTAAGTTTCTGTTGCGTCAACTTCGAGTAACGTTTACGTGCCGCACGGCAAACAAACTCGGCGGAAACACGATCACCGCGCAGTACGCTACGATTATGCGCTCGTATAAAGCAATAGCGCTACCAAAATGCATATTTTTATTTATTGCAAACCGGTCCGGGTTACCCGGAGATCCGACTTAAAGGGGACCGACAACGAGGTTGTACTGTATACAGTTCAATTCTATGATTCTCTACAATTTGTTATAATAAAACTTTATTTTTGGGTAAAGCATATAATCCTTAATTTTTATTCATAATGGGTGATCGTGAAATAGTCTAAAAAGGCGTTTTCAAGCCCTGTATTCAAAAAAATTATTCTATACGCCCCCCGCCCCCCACCGAGACAGACCCTACTTGAAAACCGGCTGGATCCGCCCATGGGCCGGCTTCCCTTAGATTATTACAGAGTTTGGCGTTGCCAATGCAATGTAGGAATTGTCAACAACTTACATCAATAGCAAATGAACAAAACCAAAAAAGTACAGAAGAAGCCACAACAGAGGAGTGTCTCACATACCTCTAAACTCCACAAACTCTCCAACTGAGTAAAAAAATTGCTCTAAATATATATATATTTTAACCTCATGAAACATTACAGTTTAAAATTCCTTATGGCGTATTATTCAGTATAATAATACATTTGTGTGCTGTTCAATGGTTAAATATTTTTCTATCATTACATCAGGCCTAATTAATTAGCCTACTATTATTTTAAAATAAACCACATAAATATTACTGAGTTTGCTGAGCTCATTATTAAAAAAATTAGAGTTTGTTTAACTAATATTATGAGGGCTATCCAGAAAGTAGATTACGTTTTCGTCTGTGCCCGCAAGGGGCGGGGCTAGCGCGGCCATCTTGGTGTCAGTGCGTTACGCCACTCAGTCGGCATCTAGCCGTGCTAGTGAGAGGTTCGTGCTGTACTCCGTCGAGTTACTGTGACAGTTTGAAATGTCTGCCTTAATTGAAAATGCCGCGAACTGCGAGGTGCGTGCAGTAATAAGGTTTCTGATTGCAAAAAAAACTGTAAACCGATAGAAATCTATCGGCAGCTTTGTGAAGTGTATGGGGACAATATTATCACTGAAGGTGGAGTGCGTCAGTGGGTCATAAAGTTTAAAAATGGCCGAACTAATGTTCACGACGAAGAGCGAAGTGGAAGACCCAGCATAGTGACTGCCGAACTTGTCGAAAAAGTCGATGCCGAAGTCCGTGAAAACCGAAGATTCACAATAACGGAACTCTCTATAAGTTTTCCACAAATTTCGCGAAGTTTGTTGCACGAAATCATCACCGAAAAGCTTGGTTACCACAAGTTTTGTGCAAGATGGATACCAAAAATCTCGACTGAGATCCACAAAAATCAGCGAATGACTGCAACGCTAACGTTTTTGGACGCTTACGATAAAGATGGCGACTCATTACTCGATCGCATCGTTACTGGTGACGAAACATGGGTTAAACATGTGAACTGCGAGACTAAATTGCAGTAAATGCAGTGGGGCCACACAAATTCCCAAGAAAAACCCAAGAAATGCATCCAAACGACGTCGGCAAGGAAGGTGATGGCGACTGTTTTTTGGGACAGGAAAGGTGTAATTTGTGTGGACTTCCTGGAAAGAGGCACTACAATAAACTCTCAAAGGTATTGCCAAACTCTGCAAAACCTAAGAAGAGCAATACAAAACAAGTGCAGGGGAAAGTTGAGCTCAAAGATGTTGCTGATTCACGACAACGCCCGGCCCCACACGGCAAATGCCACTCGCCAAGTTCTTGGATCCTTTAAGTGGGAGTTGTTTCCTCATCCGCCGTACAGTCCCGACCTGGCACCGAGCGACTTCCACTTACTCCCAGCAATGAAGAAGTGGCTGGCTATGCAGCGTTTTGATGACGACGCACAGCTGCAAGAAGAGGTAACCAAGTGGTTGAAGGCGCAGGCGACCGAATTCTACGACGAAGGAATTTCCAAGCTCGTCCATCGCTACGATAAGTGCCTTAATTTGAATGGTGACTATGTAGAAAAGTAGTATTTAAGTGTGGCTTTCATCTGTATATAATAAAAACAATTTCCAATACTTTGTTTATTTTTAATTCCAAAACGTAATCTACTTTCTGGATAGCCCTCGTATTAAAAAGTGTGGAATTTGTTTAACTAAAAGTAAAATACTATTCACTATGACATTTTTTTAGTTGCTTTAATCACTATTTAAACTCTAAATTCATAATAAGTTGAAAGTGTGTGACTTTTTAAATTGAAAGGAATTTCTAATTACAGTCTACATTAAGCTGAATTACATACATGGTTAGGTGCATTCAAAACGACTATAGTACAAATATAATAACTAAAAGAAGTCAATTTTTATTTAGTATTACACATATTTTGTACGGTACTGTACTTCTGTATCGTGGCATAATGCAACACCAACTGTTATTTTTAACAAGAGTTTGAGTTGGGCAAGTTACAATTGCTTGAATATACCGTCAAATGTTTAAACAGATTTTCTTTCAATTGTCAGGCTCATCGTGACATTAGCTTGTGCAGGACACGTTCTTAAAACTTGTACCTCAGTGTTTTAGACTAATCGACAGCACTTGCATTAGTAATATCACAATTTTCTTAAACCCAGCAAATGTGCAAAATATAATATGAATGATTTCAAATTGTTTTGAATTATGTTTTGAATACATAATTGAGCTTGTCAAAAAGGATAATTTAAAAACAAATAAATTATATTGTTTTGTATGACTTTATATAGTCGGTGAGTGAACTTGATGCTCTTGGTATAATTTGTTTTAGTGTTAATAACATAAACAAAGTACAGTATGTAGGTCCATGGCAGACAATGTACTAATTATTTACATAAAATCTCTTTTATTGAAGTTATTATATTTATATCGTTATATATTTTTTCAGTGGTTTATCCCGGTTTACAAATTTGAAAATTTGTCTTATTGTAATATATTTATAAGAACATAAATTATTAGTCAATTTCTTGAAAATCAAAATCAATAATAAATCATTTTTTGGTAATACAATGACTGGGTGAACTTCAAATTTTATGATATTTTAGTTATAGACAATATATTGAACAAGAACTAACTAAAAAACAAAACTACCTATGTGTCGGAAAAGTTATATAGGCCTAGCCTACATAGACAATAATTAATATACAAACGTATAGCCTATAGGTTTAACACATTTGAAATATTCTGTGGCTAAAGACTAACAAATGAACAAATAACTAAATGTCGGAAAACTAGTAGATAATCCATGCCCTTTTATTGGCTTTGAGTCTTGCGCAATCAGTCAGCTTTGGTTTAATCAGTCTTATAACGTAATGGCGTCTTGTACTAAAGTGAATCAGTTTCTTTGTGAAGTTTGTAGTAATACGATATTTAGTTTCTGTGTGTTTTCATTAGTTGTTGTTCAATATATACGCGAGAACTAAAAACAAAAATAGCCTGAAGTTCTAGCTTATAATTTTTAGTCACACTATGTTTCCAATTTGTAAACATATGAGTATGTAAGTCGGTATATTAATTATTGTCGGACTACAAAGAAAGGCTACGTTATCTTTTTCATGCTATCAGCGATGTTTACGATTACGACGGTAAAAAACCTGACGAATTGCACATTTTAGCTACACAGTGCTCTGATACAGAAACTGATATAGATTTTTTAATGTAAGTTCTTTTCATTATTAATGATTTCCGACATTTAATTTTTGGGTTTTTTAATTAGTTCTTGTTCCTTATATTGTCTAACTAAAATATCATACAATTTGAAGTTAACCCAGTCATTGTATACTATTACCAATTTTTTTACTAAGTAAGTGAATAGCGTTAATGCACATTGTCACTGTTTGGAAGAAAATTGAGGTAAAAAATGCCATTTACATATTTTTTAAATAAACACATTTAATGTTGACAATATAGCTTTACGGTGATTGCTTACTTTGACTGCCCCAGAACCAATACTGTAGTGTCCAAACTTCTGTGATGTCTTATGTGGGTAGTGAACATGAATAAACAAGCAATATAAGACCTCACTCATGCAATAATAAAAAAAACCTAAAAGGTTCTAACCTATAGTAGGTTTAGTCATAGTATGTTTACCTGTATTCAACATTTTTTACATTCTACTGTTAAATGTTCAATACAGGTAAACATAATGTGACTAAATACTATACTAGGTTAGAACCTTTCAGGTTTTTTATTCATTATTCTTGCATGAGTGAGGTCCAATATTGCTTGTTTATTCATGTTCAGCACGTAAATAATGTAGATATAAAAAAAGTTTGGACGCTATTGGGGCTGGGGCAGTCAAAATAAACAATTACCTAGCTTTACCAACTGGAAACATACTGCAACTTGTACAGGGAAGTAAACAAGTAAATTATGTTTACTTACAGCGTTTGTTTAAATTATTTTTATTAGGCTATAGCCTATAATATATTGTGACTGATACACGAGACAAGTTTATGTTCAGACTTATGTTTCATTTTACAATAATTGTAAAATGAATTATAAATTATTTATAATTCATTTCAACAAATAATATCAGCTGCTACATAAACTTGATGAAGTTTAACTATAAAATTATAGGTTATTCAATGTTCAGGCTTTAGTTGTTTTTGTTTTATTTTACAATCTGCTCCATTTATGTTTTAACTTATAATATCAGCATTTACAAAATGCCAAAAATGTATTAATAGATCTAAACATTAGAGTTATTAACTGCACGCGGATCTCTCCTGCAATAAGGTGTGGTGGGTAATACTGAATTTTAAAATCATTTAAGATACAAGACTTGGCAAAATTAATTTTGTAGGCTCTGACAAAGCAAGGGAACAATATTACCATGTGACGACTCACCTACTGGTATCTTACTGTTATCGTTTTGTTCTAAAATAGAATAAGCCTACCTAAAATGGTTAGTTTTTAATTCATTTTGTAGCCTTGCACGAAACTCAAACAACAGTATTATTTTTAGAGCATTATATTTAAAAACAATAGAATCTCTCTTATTTATAGCCTACATACTTTACATTGTACTAGCTTTTATAGAGAAGACAATGATTACATGAAACCCCCCTGAACCATAAAAAAACAATAATTGAACAACTTAATGGAAAGTTATATTCCACATGAGTAGTTCAATAAACATAACTGTTCATTAAGTTGTTCAGGGTTTCATTTTAGCAGGTGAATTTGTCGCCAAAGTGCTCTTAAACTTTTGTATTTACAGAGTAAGTAGGTTAGGCTATTGTTAGTTTGTTCACCTTCTTATGATCATAGGAAACAATCACTTTACGGCTTGAAATTTATTAATTTACACGGAAACACTCTTATCAAGTTGAATGGCATCTATGAAAGGTTTTGCTTGTTCTAGCAAATTACTTACCACTTCTAACTCTTGACATGATGAACCTGAAAGTCTTTTATAATAATCATTTATTTTCCTTTTCATAATTTCTATGTTACATGTCGTATCACCTGAAGGTGATCTGTTATTTGAAGTTTTGGGTTTGAATTAATCTTCCTTCTTTACAGCACTATTCACTTTTAGGGAGTTTTGATTTTACATTAAAACCCTAAAATTATGTCTTCAACATCTTGTTCATGATTAAATATGATTGTATCTTGTTTTTCATCAGGCCCATTTGCTTCTAGTAGGGTATTTTGTTCTTCCATTGTGCCATACTCATAAATTATTTCAACTTTTGGGCTTTCCTGTTTGTATATAAACTTATCTTCCATCTCGGCCCCACTATTTGCTTCTTGAGAGTTTTCGTCTTTCACTACATCATATTCATAAATTATATCTTGAACTTCTTGTTTATTATCACTTGGCAAAATAGGCCTATTGAAACTTTGTTTAATATTGTGGAGATCTTTCCGAGTTAAAAGGTGTATTCTTCCAAAAGGTCCATCAGATCCAATAGATTCTTTTACATCATTCAAAATTTCATCAAAAGGAACATTTGAAGCAATTTTTTTAGCCAAAATTTCACGTTGTTGATGTGTCAAGCTGATATGCCCTAAATCATAACCATGACCTACGTGAGTTTTTATAAATTGAACTTCGTGTTTACCATTCTCATGCACTCTAACCTTCATTCGTGCTGGGCAAAAACTATTCATTTTACAGGTACCTTGGGTTTTTAAATTTCGAAGTCCCTTACTTTTGGAAGTAAAATACCCTGAACGGTTACAATTAAAATATAATGTTTCTCCTTTTTTAGATGAAAATCCAGCTATACTTCTTACAAATTTAGACTTTGTATTAATTTCTAAATTGTTCTTCCACATAAAAAAAACATCTTTATTTTTAAATTCTAATTTTTCAGTTTCAATATTTATTGCATGATCCAGTTCCCAGTGTCTAAACAGATCATCCTTTAGGGTAAAAAATGAAGATGAGCACAAAGAACAACTGATCATGGTTATCTTTTTAACTACTGAACTACTGTGTTTTAATCGTTCATGTCTTTTCAAATTGCTGTTATTTGTATATTCAGCATTACATTCAGTGCATTTGTAGTTCTTTGAAACCAAAGGGAAAGCAATAGAAGTACTGTGCTTCAATCGTTTATGTAATCGTAAAGTATTTTTATTTTTATATTCACCGCTACATTCCATACATTTAAATTTATCTTGAGTTTGCGGTAAATCAAGATGTGAATCTTCGGTGTCATGAACATTCATCATATGTCGAAATAAGTTATTACGAGAGTTAAAGTTTGCATTGCATTTTTTACATTTTAACTTTGAAGTAGTCTTTAATGTAGATATTGTTGGATGAACATTTCTATAATGCCTCCTTAAAATAAAACTTTTTGTAAAGGTGAGATTGGGACATTCACTGCACTTTAACTCCAAATCCATGTTTAATGTTTTATTTCTATAACAGTACTTCGTT
>JAGFPH010009936.1:22485-43441 GCA_018207615.1 Philaenus spumarius | reverse complement strand
TGATAAGTATTCCACTGTGATATTAATAATATGATCTCCAATAACATTTAATTTCAATTTATGTATAATTGTAGGTGAATATAACATGTGTTTAAAGTTTTCTTGGGTAGCGTACCAATATTTAAAAAGTGTAATCATGCAGAGTCGAAAAGTCACCTTTGTATTTCAAGTCTTCTGGCAATGGAAAAAATCTAAAGAGGCAAGTATATTCATTTAGAGGGTTTACATTTGTTAGTGATAGTCAGTTTTTATATATAAGTGGGAAATCCTCTAAAAAAGCTGTAGATATTCTACTAAAAACCCCTACTAGAAAAACTAGAAAAAGTTTGTCCTGCTCTGGTACTATTAAGTGATTTTAGTAGAACATTTGATTGTTTTAGACCTGATATTTTGTTGAGAAAAATAAAATTCCACGGTAAAGAATTAGTTATTTTTCAGTCATATTTGAGAAACCGGAAACAGCTTGCATTTTTTATAGATGGCAGACATTAAAAAATAATGAATGCTACCATTGGCGTTCCAATTATTCGGTGTTGGACAAAATTTGATTTTATTTTATTTAATGATTTAAGTTTAAATGTTTAATTTTTCTCAATAATGTATTCCAACAAAACATCTTAACTTGTAAGTCACAGACATTGTTCAATTGGATAATGAAGCAGCTAGTCAGTGTTTTAAACGAATAAAACGACGACTGGCTTGAGATAAATGGACTGTCTTTAAATGAAGGAAAAACTCAAAAACATTAAGTCACTCTACAAAATAAATATAAACATAGTTATAAGCCTGTACATGAAAAAGTTTGAATACTGCTTAGTACCAGTCAGTACCAACTTTGATAGGATGCTCTCCTCGTCAGTGCATACATATTATGTTAAGAAGGAATTGTCAAGAGTGTTTTATTTATTAGCTAATATCATTGTATTTGGATAACCTAATAAAAATGTAGGATTCCTGCCTGTAAAGGAAATATTATATAAGTATCATATATAAGTGTAATCGTTTATTTCTTAAACAAAAAAGTAACTGTTTCGAGGCATTTCATTCAAATATAAATAATATATAAAATTGTATTTATAATGGGATATTAATCTCAATACATTTAAATAATATAAACTAGTGGTTTACCTAATTTAGGAGATTACAAGTGGCTCGTAAACAAAAATTAAATCAATAACTATTACTAAATAATTTGAATTTTGATAATAATATATTTAAATTTAGATATCTTACATTATTTTATTTGGTTATATTTTATAAATACTACACATAAAACTTCTAATTAATTAATAAATTCAAATAAATTTGCATTTCCTATTTTTTTAATATTTTTTACCTAGATTTACAGTGTCCATAAAACTGAGGATTTAAGGCCACAAGATGTATTTTTTTATAAAAAAAGTTTAAAAAAATGTCATTTAAATAATAACGTTGTTATTCAATTTTCAAACATTTCGTTAATTTTTGTTATCAATGCAAACAGTGATCTCTTATTTTTATTATAACGTAATTGTAGTTACTGTTATGAAACAACATGCATTTTGAACTGTATCATAAGAAATATCTTTATATGCTTAATATTGTTCTTTGCGGGATAAAGCAATTCCCTACATTTATAGTTGGCTTTGAATTATACATACATTTATTTAGATTTATAAATTGAAGTATGTCAAATGACGAAGTCACTTTAACATCATAATATTATGTATTCACTATGCAATGCTGAAGTAGTTAATACATAAGATAAGCTTAAACAGATAGGTAGAATATGGAACAGGGATTAATGCGAGAAGGCTTAAATAAAGCCCACATGATTTTTATGCTGGGTGCTGACTTGGTTCTACGATAATTTTTGAGGGAGAGGCAGTTAACAAGAATACATTATTTGTAAGTTAACACATTTTGATTAAATCTAAGTTTATATAGATTGTTTTTTTGGCTTTAAATTTTAAGATTTTAAGATGTTTTATTCTTTTAATTTGATGAAAAAGTATAATGATTTCTGAGTAATATTATAACAAGTGATATTGTGGTCATTTAAACTAGCCCAGCAAGTACACTACCGCAAATTAGTAATTATTATTCATAATATAATTGTGTGGTACTAGGTATTAAGGATAGTAAATTTAACGAGTAATTGTTTATTATAAACTCTCATTTAAAATTTATAAGAGTGGTTGGTCGTTTCGTTTTACCAATAACAAATAGAGAAAGCACCACGTTTATTGGTTTCTAAGTTTTGTAGTTTGACGATAAATGAGGTAGATAAAGACATATTTTTAAAAGCGAATTATAGTTAGTATATTTTCAGTTTTCACTGATTAACATTTAATTTAGCTAATCAGTGATGATTTACCAGTTAATTTATGAGTGTTAACTATATTTTTTTTTATCAGAAGTTTTGGTGAAAAAAGTGTGTGTATATTTTGCTGTAAGTGTTATAAATTAAACTGTGTTTATTTTTATAACTACTAAACCGAGTATCTTAATTTAAGTTTTGAGTAAACCTATTTGGCCACACCTATTTTTAGTTAAATTAATTAACTCGAGGCTATTTTTGTAATTATTTATGTATCATTGCTACAATAATGGGATAATAGTAAATATTTATAGTATTTTATGCATTATATACTAAGATCAAACGTTAAGTAGGTTATTTAAATTACTTAAATTTAAATCAAATTAATTTACTAATATTTCAATTTATATTATAATTACAAACAATCAGGCAATGAGATAACCATCCAATGTAAGCACTAAGGTTTGTTGTTGTGCCGTTATTTAAATAGCGCGCCATTATTTCAATCAAAAATCCACTCTCGTTAAACCAAACTGTTTCCCTGCCCAATACACTGAACGCATACGGCACCTAGCTGGTAGAGGACGTAACTCTAAAACAGCTGATATCGCATCACCGCATAACATTGCTAAGCGCATGCGTAGATAAAGACAACTTATGTAATCGTTCTTTAGTCAATCTCTTTGTTAATTAACCTTGAACTTGTACAGACAACATTCGTTCATCGGCCGACATAAAGGACTTGAAAACCTCATGGCAACGTGAACTTTTGCAAAATGCGAAGTGAAACGTGAACTAGATATTTTAATCAAAAATAGTCTTTCAAAAGTGCGATAAATAAAAAAAAACAGTAATGTCGCGAAGGTTATTCATATTGCAAAGCGGACGTCAAGTTTCGTTAGTTCGTTAGTTTAATTTCGTTATTTAAACATGTGAATACGTTTAAACACTTTTACATCAATTACCAGGTAACCATTTAAACCATTTCTTAATTATCTTTCCATCTGAGTTGCTATATTAATTTGTAGTGTTGTAAATTTTAACTATAATTATATATCTGCAGTTACAAAATAATTTTGTTAATCCATAAGTAAATTTAACCTATACAGCCATTTCTTTTAACCAATGATACAGCCTATAAGCCTTAAGCAAATTTAAGTTTAAAATATAGTAGCCTTTTGTGCTAAATAAAGGAGAAACATGTTAGTAGAGCCATAGTCTCTGTTCAGATTTTCTGTTATTAATTTTATAAAACAATATGTTACCATACAGTTTCTTGCACGAACATACATTCAGTTTCTTGCACAATATTACAATTCTGTTTTGCACATGATTTTTTGCACTTAACCTTTTGGTTCTGAAACTAAAATGATGTTGTATTTTGTTTCATAGTTTACAACTTTTTCAACAATGACTCACAAAAACTGAATAAACTTAACTTTTGAAAAATTCTGCCTTCAAAAGAACTGTCAGTGTAAAAGTCCAAATTTGTGAAACATCAGTGACTACTAATGGATTATAATATATAATTCAAAATAACAATTACCTGTTTTAAAATCAGAATTAATGAAGGCTGTTTTATAACAAAAAAATACAGAAATAATCTAATAAAGGCTGTATGTAAATTTCTTTTAATTAAATAACTTAGAAGGGACCGCTAGAAAATTTTTCGAACCACAATCCTCAAAGGTTTCATTCTAAATTAAAAAAAAACTTTTTTTAAGAGAGACGTCTCTGAAAATTATTAAACGCCACTATTTGTATTATTTAATTTGACTTAGTATTAAGGTTGGCCAACAAAATAAGTGTTAATAATAAATCCATGGTACTATGTATTTAATTTTGTAATGTTGTAAAAAGTAATAAATTGTAATAAATCTTTTATTATAAATGGGGAGGGTTTTTCTAATTTTACTTCAGGGAAGGGATCTTTTAAATATAATCAAAACCAATATTGTAATTGTAAACTATTCTTAAATTTTCTTTTTAATTATAACTAAGGGCATATCAATTTGAATCTTTTCTTTAAGGGCATATGAATTTTTGTATATCACTTTACAGTTAAATTAAATAAACAAAGTGTTCGTTATATGAATTGTATTTATTTTATTTCCTGTAAATAGCTAACTCAGGTGTTCAATATCAACTTTAAATAAGGTAAGGTTACAGATCTTTGCTGTACTTGGTAAACCTTTAATTCTTATAGGATTGTATGTACCGTCTTCGAATTAGCCCAGCACGCATTCTAAATTGTTGTCATAATTCTTTAAAGGTGGTACATTGTATAAACAGTTTAGAAGTGAAAAATTCAGGTTTAGTGTAATATCCTATTACAAGTTTTACAAATCAGCCTTGATGAGGTTTCAGGTTCAGGTTGTGCTGGTTTATGAATGTTGATGTTACGTCACTAAGTCTCGCACTTCTAATGCTATACATTTTTAAATTTTAAATGTTTGGTTTAATATAAAGATATTACTCTGTTTAATTTGTTTATAGGTATCATTAAATAAAGACAAGAAGCTTCTATAAAATCGGCCATTTATTATTAGTTTAAAAATAGGCGGTATAAAAATTACTTTTGTTGTATGTATTTTTGGATAAAATAAATTGAAATCTAAATCTCAAAGTGTATTCTTCACAGTTTATTAAATTCATTGTACATATTGAAAGAAAATAGTTTTAGTTTTATCTTATCAAATTAAATACTTTGATTTAATCTCTGACATAAGTGAGTTGTATGATTCGACAGACAGGGAGGTAAGACCAGAATTCTGAATGACGTAGAAGGTAATAGTTATAGCTGCAAATACTATAGATAAGGTCAAATATTGTTAAATATAAAAATATTTTTTTAATGTTAATATTTGATATTTAGAATTTGTTTGGTGTATTTCTACAGTTTAAATACAATAACTAAGTTTAAAATGTACTATAGTAGTCAACTCAGATTAATTAATTAAATCAAGTTAATAAATTAATTAATAACAAAATTTTGATTAACTACGTTAGATAGATCTATGTGAGGGTTTGTTATAGTTATGCATTTAGCTACGTTAATCGTTTTGATAGCTTTGGAGGACGTGTAACGTTAGAGTTATAAAAGAGATAAATTAGTTTAGATACATTATATTAGGTAAAATTATAAAATTTCGTTACCATTAATGTGTCTTAATGTTGAAAGGTGCCGATTTGATTTTGAAAGTAGATAAGCAAATCTTAAATACAGTGATAGAAGAGAAATCGTGGTTTTTGAAATGGGATTTTATGCTGGAAAGTAGTCTGGGGCCAGGAGGACGGCAAAGTTAATACAAAGTTTATATGGCAAAGTAGAACTTCATACAACATTTATTTGGCGCATTTAATAAACTAATTTAAAATAAACACATTTTGAGTCTAGTGACTGTTGAATTGGAATTAAACTTTTGAAGTATAATGTTTTATTGGTTTTTGTATTTGTATTTTATTATTTGGGAAGCGATTTAATGAAAAAAAAATATATTGGATCTATGTAGATTCACTTTCCTTCGTAAATATTTCTTAATTCCTTTAATTTTAGGAAAGGAATAAAATCAAATATTTTCATTCTATTCAAATAAAAGTTAATACGACCTAACTATATTATTTTCTGTTATTATTTATGCTTTACTAAACACATTCATATTTGCTCGCTTAACAGAATCGGTTAACTGCAACAAAGCAAATAATATTTCAAGGTTTTTTCTGAATTACATTTGACTAAATTAACTCACTAAACAATCAAATAACATTCTTTTTGTATGCCATAAATATTGATTTTGCTAAAATTATGACTACATTATTATTTAAAGACATATAAGTAGTGTCAAATTACATGAATAAGTAACTCATAATATAGGAAATGATTCAAATGTTTATAAATTTAAAAATTATCTCATTAAAAACATACAATGTTAAAATTTCAGGAAAAGTGTTAATATTTTCTTCTATTTTTTTATAGGAAAACAAGAAATGTATATATTTTTTTCAAGAAATAACATTTCTTTGATATGTTTTCTTAACTTTTTTTGAAAATTTGCGTATATAATAAATATAGCATTTGCTTGATCAAATTTTAATTAGTGTTGGACATTTTGATATGAACTATAATCTGCTGAGAAACACAATACATCACTGAAAATAAATCTCACACATGTAAGGAAGATGCCAAGAAAGCTGATTGGGTTCTAGTAATTTAAAAAGTATTTTTTCCTTAGGTTACATTATGTTTAATAACTGCTAAAATAAAATTTGTATTTCCTTATTTCTAAAGCAAGTATATTTCTTCTTACAAATTTTAGTAGATATTAAAATGATGTTACTCATTTTACATTGGTATTATCAACATTTTTAACAATTACTATTTGCATTAAATAATTTATATGTAAAAAAAATGCGAAATTATAGCCTACGTACTGTATTATAGATAATATACTAATTAATTACGTAGTTTAACACTATAATTTGGAAATTTGTATGATAAATGAAGATAATATTGGTACGATGTATATTAATGTGATCATGGTTGTTGAGTTAAATCTTAACACAAATTAATATAAATTTACACTTTATTTCAACAACATCAAAATCATAAATTTGATCCATGTAGAAAAGAATAGGGAATAAATATAAAAAAAAAACATTTTGGTAACTTAATCTTTGAAAATATGTTAACAAAATCTGCTGATTTAACATTGTAATGATATTACATCCCGTGTCTATATAATTGCACATCATGATTATTTGAACCCCTACTTACCTTCTTAAATCACTTATAATTCTTGCTACCCAGAATCGAAATGCAATATTTTATTTTAAAGTTTTTCTCCTATTTACGTTTTGTAAACTTCTAACCAATCTCTAAATTACTCATATTTGTTGTCTTCCTGTTTTAAAAATATTTTATTGTATTTAAATTGATTTCCTACTTAGGCTGAGAAAACTTATCTTAGCCTGTTAAATTGTGTAAATTTGTTTACTTTAAGAAGAACGGAAATTATAATATTTTAAATTTAATATTAATATTATATACAAGTTGTATGCCATTACTTGCTATATTAAACTGCAAAAATGTTTCCGAAATCCTGCAATAAAGTCAATTATTGTTTTTAAGTAGTTAGCTTATTTAATTTATGCAAATGCTTCATCCCGAATTTAAGTAATGTATATAATGTATTTAAAATTAGTTTGGACATTTACTTTCTGTAAATCCTTACTCAAACTCTTATATTACTTATTTTTGTTAATATACAATTGTAAAAGACATTAGATTTCGAATATTATATTTTTTTTTGTTGTAGAAACTTTAATCAATTTGATATATTTTTCTACATTAATTATAGATTTTAATTTAGATGGCTAATTTAGCCTTATAAGGGAAGGGACAACATAATATTTCTCAAACATATATTTGTCTTGTTTCTTTAGGAAAATCTACAGTATTATTAAATTACAATGTTTTAATTTAAATTTTTTTATTTCACCGATTGTTGTTGCACTCATTTTTCTAAATGCTAGGGTTGTCATTGTATTTTATAATAATTATATGTTAGTAAATATGGAGCTTGATTTACGAGAAGGTATGTGAATTGATAGAATAAATCTTGAACACAGAAATTCATATCTACTATGTTTATTAACTCAAACGCGTTTCAACGACAAAGTGATCATCTTCAGTGATGTGCGAGATATAATATTCAACCTATAAATACATAGTTACCATTGTAGACTACCATTCTAGATCGAATTTTCTACAGAACAGTGTTTTATTTGTGTATCTAGTACTTGAGGCGGGATTGTAATTTTGGAATTTTGGAGCCAACTTTCACTTTTAAAAGTTTTCGGGGAGTGGGTCCCAGGTCTACTGAAGACCTTACTGATAATTTTCCAGATAATACGATTTTAAAGAAGTCTCTGTAGTATATTTTTGCATGGGGTGTGAAATGGTCTTCTAATCAGTCTGATAAAACTGTATCCTTGTCGGTAAGAGAATAAGCTAGACCACATTATTGTGAAGTGGGTTATTGCTCGGTTATGGTTTTGGGAGTAAGAAATGGTGCTTCCAGAGGGTACCCTATACACACTGTGGAAAATTATTAATCGCACGAATCCTGAAAGTAAGTTTCCATTAAGGGCTTGACCATCCATTGTGGGAGTTTTGTTTCCTTTTGACAGATGGGCAGAGTGAAAATTGCCATTGTCGGTTAAGATATCCTTATTTAGCTAACTTGTCTTTTATGTGGGGGTTAAGTTTAGCAATAATAGTACATTTACGGGTTTTTGTGTTACGCCCCCTTTCTAGTGCTTTTTGATATTGATAGTAGATTGGACTCTCCCACTTGACAATAGATGCGTGGGAATTATTATTGGAACTTGGTTTCGATGTAGGTCTTGAAGGCGTTATAAAACAGCTCTACTTTATTCTGTTTACTTGTTTTGGTTTACAAGTTTGAAAATATTCTTCATGCGAATGGCCATACGTGAGTAAAATCTGGATATAATCAGAGCTGAGTCTTCGATACATGTACGTTGTTAGTGAGCTCAACGTTGTCTCAAAACCTAAAAGTCAGCTTACCAAAAAATCTAAAAATTTAGGTATGTAAGTAAATTCCATTGTGTCTATTGCTGTTGTTTCTATGTTTGTTGAAAATTGTTTAAACAACTTTGCCGCGTGAGTTGAATAGTATAATGTTTCAGTTAGGTTGGGTGTTTACTGTTGAGTTCGTAGTTTAGTAGTGTTGTTAATTCTGAAGAACGGAAGTTTTTGAAATCTTTTGTTGTTTCCTTTAGTTGGTGGGACTTCAGCCGATATTATAAACACTCTTGTGTCTTTCTAATTCTCATAATCGTTTGATTTATGGGACCCTCCGTCAATAATTTTAAAATGTAAATTCCATGTTATCGGTATCCAAGTCACTTAAATAAATAAATACATGTAAATTATAGTTACCTATATTACATTTGAATTTGTCCGTCTTGTGACTTTATTTGTTTCCTGTTTATGACGCGTTTCGGGCCCGTGGTCCCATCATCAGTAGGAAATATGATCACTCCTTTGAAGGTCGTTAAACATGACAAAAACACAAACACATAAACTGACAATACAGACGCACATGTAAAAACATCTATGGTCCTCATGCGTGGTAGACAAAAATTGAACAAAAATGTTTTTGTACATTTGCGTGTGTAGTGTCAGTTTTGTGTTTATGTTTTTGTAATGTTTAACGACCTCGGAGTGATCATATTTCCTACTGATGATGATACCATGGCCCCGAAACGCCTCATAAATAAAGTCGCAAGAAGGACAAATTCAAATGTAATATAGGTAACTAAAGTCTAGAGTTATTTGTTTAAAATAAATAATTTGCATACATAAAATCAATAATATAAATGTTATAATGTCAAAACTTAGTAACATTTAAAACCCATTCAAAATAGTAATGATACACCTAAAGTAATTGAACTGATATTTTGTGTTGTTTGTTTAAAATATATAGTTCACCTATTTCGTCTTTGTTAAAATTATAATAATAATATATTATTACTTTATAATTATTCAGATAAAAAGCTTATTTTACATTTTTAGATATTTATATTGCCAATATACTACATAGAGTTTAAGAAGTTTACTTAGTTTATTAAGTCTTGTTGGATATATTTTGTTAAGGACATATTATAAACAGCATCTTGTTGTGCATCGTACGTTACTGCTATTGTAATTTTTATTTCAGGGTGCAATGATTGTATGCTTTAAGTAGATATACAACATTATTATTGCAATCATATTTATTTTGCTATTAAATGTGTCATTATTACATCTTCTCTAAATACTTGAAAAAATAATTTCACTCTTTTAAATTAACGTTGGTTTACTTTTATTTTATGAAACAACTAAATACACAAAGTCAGTTTCCATACAAATGTAATTGTTTTTTGCCTCGATCCTTGTTAAATATACATCTCTGTGTTTAACAATATACATTGTCTTTTTGAAGCAATTAAGTAATGCAAACAATAATCAGGTTTTCATTAGTGAATTAATAGACTGTATGCATAAGGCCGTTAAATTTGAGTATATACTCATTTGTATGTAATAGAATTATTTAAAATCAAACCTGAAGACTGTCAAACAAATTTATAATAATAAGTTTTTACAGAGATAGCTTTATGTTAATATTTATCAAGGATAATAAAGCATAATCTATCAGCCATATCTATCAGCATAATATATGGTATGATAGGATCACATTTCGTGTTTTGAGTTTAAAATAACTAGTTCCATAAAGTATTATTTAATTATAATATTAGTTTGAAGAAAAATAATATAGTTTACATAAAACTCGAAAACTTTACATATCTAAAACTTTCAACAAATTAATCGAATTACATGTCAAAATACATAGTTTGGTCTACTCAAATTATTTACAATAAAATGTTTATAAAGAAATGGTCCCACAGGATCAGTGGTAGGCTAGTGCCAACTTTTTTTATCACCCAAGCTTTAGTTTATTTGGTTGTGGAATTGCAACAGAAACATTAAAATTTTAACGGTTTCAAATTTAACACAAAGGAGAGTAGCATTACTTATCGCACTGTATAAATGCTAGACAAGTCGTAAACAACGAGGTAGGAAAGAGTTTAGACTAAACGTGAGATGATCACACTACGAGAGAGGTAATTAATGTGACTATTTACGGACCACTATTAATTTTGTGTAAATACTTGACAAAAATGGTTGCGTAGTAAATCTGTCTTTTAGATGTTCATACTACCTCTTTAAAGTGGAAATGCGTAGACTTTATGAAGTAGATGGACAATTATTATTATGATATTATGGCAGTGAGGGAAATTAATTACTGAGTGCTAATCCAGATAAATAAAAGGAAAACCTAGTTAGACTTATATTCATTATATAAAATGCAATAATGCAGAGCTTAAAAGGATATAATACATATGCAATAGTCTTAAGTAAGATGACAATCGTGCCATGCATTGAATTATCAACTAATCAAAGGTTTTACACCTTAGTGGTCTTCTTATAAATTGTATTTTGTTTTCCTTCTGAAGCAATTATTGTCAACAGTAAGCATTAATGTAATTAGTAAAATAATAATTTAATTACTTATATAAGATGTAGTAAATTCCATTTAAACGACATGAATCCAGAAATAACTCAACTCTATAAAATCGCATATTTTAAAGAAACTCAAAATTTTAATATATTTACATACATGATTATAACCAGGTGTTGTTGCAACAATCATTTCAACATGCAACAATTAATCATTTCATTTTTTATTTTTGAAAAAAGAATCTAACATATATTATACATTTTATTCTCAGGTGTATTATTGAAACTGCCCAAGAAGCAGAAATGTAGTAATCAATGACTCTAATTACTAAAGATTAGTTTCTACATAAATTAAACTAATTAGTCAGCAACAGTGTTTTACAAGCACGATAAATTGTTTATGAATTTTAGTAAAAACACAGTTTGTTAAGAAATATATTTAAAAAATTTGTTTAAAGACCTTACGGCTTACACTTTTGTACGTTTATGTTAACTTTACGTTTTGTAAAGTAATCTACTATTAAAAACTAAAATCCGTGCATAAATGAACAACTTTGCACACTTAAAACTATAATTAAAATTTTAAAAAGTCATTATTATGTAAACATTACGTCATTTATTATATTTATGGTAATTTACAAATATTTTACATACATACCTAGCATTAGTAATTAAATGTTAAAACGCGCTAATTGTAACTGGAAATGCACTGTCTGGTTAAACTATACTATACTTATTATTAGGTGGGATAGTGGTATAACTAATTGTTAATAAAGTCCACGTGTGTATTGGTACAATAATTAACAAGTTATTGCTTTTGCTACTCATATTTATATTATTAAGCAATACCACTTATTACTGGTAGGTTTATTTATTATAATAAATAATATTTGTTATTATTACCAAACTTATTAAGCAAATTATAATAAAAGAAACAATATATATAGCCGTCATAGGAATACTTTTTAAAAGTGTACAATGTTATACATTTCTTGATAAAATAAACTGATAATAGATAATTTCATAATATAGATGTTTAAAAGTAGTACAGATAATAGGTGATTGATTTGTTAGGGTGGGTTGCACAAGCCATTTGTCCAAAAGTCTACCAAAGCAAGGAGAGCGAGAGATAGAAAAGTGTGATTATGGGTGAACTCAACATACTGTAAGATTAGACCAAAGCTTGCAAATAAAATAAAAGTTTGTAATCCAAGGTTACAATTTTATTAGTACCACTAATTGATTTATTTAAACTTTTCTGCTTCAAATCTTCACTTTTGTCTTAGCTTTCAATCTTTAACTTTTGCTGTTTCTTTTGTATCATGTCTATTCTATAGTCTATTTCGGCTAGTAAGCCAATAAGCTTAATCATTAAAAACTTTCATTGCATTCCGGAGAATAGTCCGGTTAACTTAATTCTTGTGACTGCCCAAGCAGTCTAAGCAATTAGAAATTGCACTCTCACTAATTAATACTAGAAGAATATTACATGTTTGCTTAGCAGTGTGAAGTGGATATTTTTCTTACTCACACCACAAAAATTGTTTAGAACTTATAAAAGTCATGCTTATGTTATTTACTATTTAAATAACATTTACTATTTATCTTATTTACTAAGATAAACTTGTCACATACCACAATAAATCGAACCTTTCTTGCTTTTAAAACATTCGTTTTAGAAATGTTTGGAATAATTTCTACTAATCTTCAACATCGTTGTAATAAAACTTCACTAAAAATTAATTATTCATAAAGAGTGAAACTAAGTTTAAATACTCAAACTGTAATGATAACAATCAGACTTTTTGAACCAACTCTGTAACACGGAAATTATTATTTAATGACCTTGTTATTAAATTAATTTAAAGTATACCTTAGTGAAATTATATATTTTTTAACCACCAAAGAACTGAGGCATATATATTTTATATACAACAATTTATCCTTAGTAGGTACTAGTTAATCTGTATATTAAATATCATTTAATAAAATTTTCCTTTAGTTATTTTTATTATTATTCATTCTTTAATTGGGTTGATAAATTCTGTATTTGTATTTACTTATTTTTAATCTGTAATGTTCTGCTAAAATCCTGGCAACAACAGTCTTAATTGCATATGTAATGTGCAATTTTATTCACAAATATTAAGAACATAAGTTTAATAAAGATGAAGGTATATAATATATACGTTTGTGACTTCAGTTTTAGCTCTGAATTAAAAAAAAAAAACAGTTTATTTTTGTGCACAGATACTTTATTTATTAATCTATTTCAGGTTTACGAATACCTTTCGCTTCGGAAATAAAAACTAGAATAGATATTCCAAAATCATTTTGAATATATTGCACTCATAAAGTAAAAAGGACGACAAAGTAACTCTTTTTCGTTTGTAAAATAAAAGAAGATTGAACTAAATTTATTTCAATGATTTGAGAAGAAAGCAAAAAAGTCGGCATTAACATTATTCCTCTTTTAAAGGATATAGTCGTTTCTAAAGAAGTATCTCCTTTTGAAGGATTTATTACTAACTAAACAAAGACATGCGGATCCGTAGTTAATAAGATGAAATGGGTTTTTTAGTTGGATTTAGTAGAACGTAAATTTTATTAGATGTACCGTTTCAATTTCCAACTACTAGCAATTATTTCCTTATTAATGTTTGAAAATAATAACATTATTGTCAATTTTAATTAATTGTTATTATTAAATCAAGAAGTAACTCAACAAAATCACGAACCACCAATGCAGAATAAAACTAAGCAATAAATTGATAATCGCTTATAATTTTTAACAAATTGTTAGTAATTCAAGATGTTTTTCATACAATGTTTTGCTTTAGTAATGATACAACAACTACCACAAAGCTTTAAAAATAAGTAATTTATTTTGTTTATTATGTACATTTATATAAAACGGTTCCGTTGATGATTTTTTTAACAACGTTGTATTTGGCATAAGAACAAATAACAAGAGTTCAAGCAAATTCCTTTGGTAGAAAGACTTTTATTGGATGGGCAAGGGAAAATGTGTTAAGTGTATTAACATTGAAAAATTAGTTTGGTATATATAATCTAGGAAAGTGATCCATGTTTTTTTAGTATTATAAGGTTGATATAAAGGAACCAAAAGCAAGACGATACGACCAACCAACAAAAAGTTCTTACTAGTTATTATAGACGAACATACAAATATTATAACGTAATATAAATTATCACGTTTTACATTGAAAATGAATAAAATATCAATGCACGTTAATAAACATATTTAATAGAAGACCATACCAATAAATATTAAAATATGTAACTAGCAATAAATAATAGAGACACTAAGTAAAATAAAATTTAAGTAATACACAACAACTAACAAAATTATATTGGAAATTAAATTGTATGGACTATGGATATTGTATTTTACTTTACACACATCCAGATATTACTTTACTGAGATTTACGTTAAGAGTCGACCCAGTCGCTCTTCTATTTGTCCTTGCCCATTCCTCATTCACCCTCTTAGCGAAAACTTAACCTCATAAAAAAATCAAAGAAGAAGGTTAAATAAATTTAAATTATAAGGAAGCTATGACTTAGTTTATATGCAAAGTGCTTAAAGTTTTACCAGTTTAAGCTTTACTGAAACTAGTATATCGTATGAACTGGACCTTTAGTTTTAAATCCTGCCCAAGACATAGAAAGTGGAAGAGGTAACAATGCTAGTAAAAGAAGGAACAGTTCTTTCTTTCAAAATATTGAATTTTATTTGTCGGACAGGAAGTTTTGTATTAACCAAGGCAATAAGTATTCAGGTTTCGAAAAAATGTGTAGATCAACAAGGAGGGGTCCTTAGTCCTTGCAGTGGTTGTAAATTTAAGGTGCAAAACTAAATGTAAAATAAAAATTGCCAGATGTTTTAATGCTGTGCTGGTTGTTGGGATACCGTGGAAGGTTCATCAGAGAAACTTCAGAAAACTCTTAATAACATGAGCATCCAAGGAAGTGAGGCTTGTAACTATATCAGTAAAAATATCTTATGTAGTTTTTACAAACGAAATCGTGACTAATATACCCATGCAAATAAACTCGCAAAAAAAAAATTAAATATATTGCCACAGCCAACGATTATAAGGCATCCATTAAATAAGGCATCTAATAAAAAACTGAATAAAAACAGTCAATCTTTAAAACCTCGTGAAACAACCACCTACATAGCCTGTGTGTACGGAAACGTACTACCGAATAAAGTCACAAAAAATTTGAAAAACATTAAACAATACTACAGCTTTTCGAACCAACAAAAACATCCAACAACGTCTTAGTCAAAAAAACAAGTACAGATTTAAATATAAAACTGGGATTTACAAGCTAATGTAATTCATTCTATATAGGGCAAACAGGAAGATCATTCCATCAGAGGTTCAAATAACATCTGCCCAAAAATAACATATGTGGCAATAAATCGAATTATGCACATGATAAACGAAAACCATGGCTTTACTGACTTTGAAACCAATTTAACAAAATTGCATACACGCAAAAAATCCAAAATGATGGATGTTATCGAGGAGTAAGAAGTATATAACACATTTCAAAACAATGAAAACCAAGTCATGAACGACCATTTGCATTTGTCCTCGAACACGCTGTATGACACGGCTATCAGGTACAAGATAACGGGATTGCTAACAAACATCACCTCATGGTTACTTAACCTTGATACGACAGTAGTCCTCGGACCTCCATACGGGATGCATACCATGGGTAAAAAGTGTTTTAATATGTTCTCAGCGTTTGTGTGTATGTGTATTATGTAATGTTTTAGCAAGAGTGATATGCGTCTGATGATGGAATTAATTCTTGAAACGAGTCATACAAAAAGAGAAGAAAGTTACGTGGCCGACATAAAGTAAGTAGTTAAGGTTAAGAAATATAAATATACAAGTTTCCTAGTAAATGTACCTGGTTCCTGGTTTATCCTGGAACGATAACACTGATGTAATGGCGTTACTTCAGAGTCGAGTCATGGTGCTGAGTCTAAAGAGTGCTGGACCTGTAACAGTGAAGTGTAACCATGTGTCGGAATAATCAATAACTTAGTAAAATCATATTATTAAGCACTGTTTACATTCACCAAATGTATTTTAATCTATTGCAATCTATTGCAGCAAATTGAGATATGTACCTAAACTGGCTCCTCGTTTATTTCTTTGTATATTTCAACGTATCCATAAGTTGTAATTTTTATGGAAAACTAACAATGTTCCATTATTACATTACTTAGTAAGTCGTTTAGAGTATATATTAATCAGTTTCTGCTACATAATCATCAACTGCTACAAATAAATAACAGTTTTACACACTAACAGGAATACAAAATCTGTTTTGTGTAAATCAGTTTTTTACCACTCAGGAAAATTACAAATTCCTCAGTTAAATATTTTATAGAATTCCCAATCGTAGAACTTAAGTTCGACTTTTTCATTATTTGTGTAAAACTCTCATATGTTTAGCAACATCATTCAAATTAATAAATAGACAATGTTTAAGAATTTCTTTGTGCATAGTAAGGTATTAATAATTTCTTTAGTTAGTTAATCATCGTTTGTTATTACTTACGTTAATAAACATACAATGCATTTAACTTAAAGCTTAAAATAATTTAATGTACCGAAATTAATTAAATGTTAATGACTTAAAAAATGTAAGTAATTGTAAATGTAAATTAGTTACCTCATACTGCTCTATTAGATTGTCTGTATTCAAACAATACATAATCACTTATAATGAATTTAAGTTAATTTATTTAGTTAAACATATTCTCTTATTAAGGAAAACTGTTCTGGTAGTAATTCAATAATAATTTAAGTGTTATATTTTTTAGTTGTATGTTCTCAAACTATGTAAAATAATATGGTTAAATATGGTTAAATTTATTACATTGTAACAAAAATCACTGTAGCTGAAAGCATAGAGTATTCATTCGAACCGGTGACTTATTGAAATGAGGGGTATTTGCAAATAGAAACTAATTCATAAATAATACTTAAACTCAAATAAACCACATTGAATTTAACTCAATATTTCAAACGTTTATAAACTTTCAAATGTTTTTTAAGGTGATAGCGGGAATCAACTTTTCAATAATGGAGTAGCCTACAAGGGTTCATATAAAATGAAATAGTTAAATAAATAATAAATATATAATAACTACAAGTGAAAGTACTGCAATAGAAAATCTCTTTGATATGGTCATATTAACACAGTTCTTCCTTTATAATATTTAAATAAAAGTAATGTTTGTATGTAATATAATTACCTAAATAGTATCATATCATTTTTAAACAACTATTGACAATTACAATTATTGTTTAGTATGTTTAGGCAATGAGCAAATATAAATTCAACAAAAGAAAAATGGATTACATGCAATAAGGTCATTTTTGTCTCTAATTCGTTGTGTATAGTTGCATATTAGATAACAAAGGAAATAATAGATAAATTGATTTGTGCTTGATTTAGTACTAACTCATCTTAATAACATTGGTCTGCAAATATATTTAGTAAAATTATACTTTGCACATGTATATAGGGTATACAGTTAATCTTAACATAATACATTGTACTTTTGAATAGTTAAGCTCATATTCTTATAATACGATAAAAGTTATCATTCATTATTTATATTGTTAACTTATTTCGAGTAAGCATTGTTTTGGCAGACTTGTTAGAATGCCAGAGTAGTAGAGCCTTTCTCTGTGAATAAGAGTTGTACTTTTCTACAAAATATTATATTATAAGTTCGTTTAGGTAGTTAAATATTGTAATAGCAATAAACGCTTGAGAATTTTTTTAACCAATCGGTCGAGTAGTGAAACATAACTTGAGCAGTCAATACGACACTTCACTAAATTAATGATTACAATTAATGTATATCGGTTTTAGCTGTTAGTGAAGTGAATCTTACTCAATAAACGTATATTACACACTGTAAAAGTATATTAATAAGTGGTGAAAAGTGAAGTAGAAAAGGAAATGTGGAAATTGTGTGCAAACATTAGTGATTATCAAAATTTTTTGCAATACGCGAAATGAGAATAGAATTTTATATTTTGTAGAAAATTAGTAAACAGTTATTGTTTTAATTATAAAGGTTACAAATAATTTTAGTCTATTATTATTTCGCTGTAACCAATTCATTGGCTACTCTAGTCTTACAAAAGGAATATTTAAATGTGCTCCCAGAATTTTTGGGCAAATATACTATGCTTAACAAATAATACTAGCCTCACGAGGTGTGGTCCAAAAACTGTTGTTAAATGATTTTACCAAAACCATAAACGCAATATGTACCAAAAGGTCCATCAGCCAAGTAGTTTTTAAAAACCTCTCTTTGCTAACTTGTTTAAACCGACAATGAATGCACAGTGGTAATTCAAGTCCATCATTATCTAAATCAACAACCATATCAGCTAACTCCCACGAGTGTACCAACTAGACAGAAAGTCCACCCATTAACATCCTAAACAGTACTAAATGACATGGAGAGGAACGGAAAATTAATAGAAAAAGACAGATACGCAAAGTATCAATTCGACCCAGTCATTATTTCTAGTGACTATAATTAGATAATCCCATATTAGGTTCACCAATTTTGAAATATTTATTGACATTTTTAGTACCAGATCTTTTAATTAAAATATGTAGGAATAGAATGTTGTAAAACAATTAAAATAAAGAAAACCGTTTAAAGTTGCCACTGCAAATGGAGTTTCAAAAGAAGATTATATCTTTAAATTAACCCTATTAGGAAAACGTTCAGCAAAACTCTACTTATTAGATTTTCATAAAAACATCGATCTACCCCTGGTTGAAAAACCATTTCCATTTATTACTTCAATATGGGATCTGAGTATAATAAGGAAAAATAAAAAGCTGACCAGATAATGGAACGTCAAGTTGCATTAGTCAAGCATATACGAGTTAAATAATCAAAGTCGAAAGAAAAAGTGTACATAATTATGATGCATCATTGATTACACGTAAATGGGTTAGAAATTCCACAGTTTATAGTTACAATGCTTGAAGACGAAATCTATTGTCCCGTTATCAACAATGCATCTACAGGTACAAGACTGACATTACATACTCCATTGGAAAACTTAAGTAATTTTAATATTTACGAATAAAATATTTTAATAAATGAACGAAGAAGCTTTATATGATTGATCTCAAATACCAAAAACTAGTGTTGTCTAAAATTAGGGAAGACCACCTGAATTCAGGAAAAAGAGACGGAATTAAATTGGTGGATGAGTATAAAGGTATATTTAACGTGGATTTAAATGATTCGACTTTTACTTATCATATTAAACAATTAAATAGAAGAATGGAAACATTCCTGCCTATACTAAAAATTACTGATATCCAGAAGTTTACTAAAATGAAGTCGTGATGGCATTGATGAGGCGCTTATACAGACAATAAATGTTAATCGTACTAAGTTATACAGTATACTTAGCTTTATTATTTCGTAATAACTCATTCTATATCCCTTAAATAAAATATTAAGTTAATTTGACTTAAACTGCAAAAGATAATAAAAGTTAAGATAAAACGGTTCAAAATTAGAATACTGTATAGTTCCTGTTTATATACTTCACAAAATTACCTAAAATGTGTACTCATCAAACAGTGCGCTTATATTGTTCAGATATTTACAAACCCAGATGAATTTGTCTGAGCTGCAATAATACAAATTTTAGTAGAACAACAACTTCTTTACAACTCATATTTTGCAATATATAGTGTAAATTACGGATGATTATGCCAAATAAATATTTAATTATAAAACAATATATAAAGACAAAGCAAATTCATTACTTTAAAAGCTTTAGAATTTTAAGCTTTAGCAATTTTTAAGAAAATTAATCCTTACTTTTTTTGACAGTTGGGAACAATTTTAGAAAATTTGTTTTACTATAATGTAATATGATAATGACATTTAAAGTAAATATGATTATATCAAGCTTGTTATATATGCAGTAAACATTATACAATTATGTTTCTAGACATAATTTAAGTATACATTCTTTGGTTTTAGGACTTAAATACTAATAACATGTGTAACCTATAATCCGTTTTTGTAAATCACATGAATATGAGTTATGGGTTATTTTTTTTTAATGTTTACAAATATTGTATTTCTTATTTAAACTTTCTTTGGTATAAATAAAAAATGCAATTATTTTATATACAATGTAGCCTATAAATCATTTAATTAAAAGTCTTATCTATACATATTAAAAGAATTTGGTCAAAACCTATTTCCAATCGCCCAGCCTCTCCTAATGGACCGATTTTGATGATTTTTGTTTTAAAATGTGTCTTATTACCTGTAGATATGTCATCAAGCATTTACCGAAGTCCTAGGACATTAGGGCTACGCCCCAGTGGCCCTAAAAGTTTCAATGTTAATCTTATGGAAGGTCAATCTTAAGAAAGAAGAAGAAATATTTCTTTTGATTTTATCAAGGACACAAAAACAGCTGTTCGTATGAAAAGCTTAAAACAGCTGATTT